>JAVIAB010000059.1:72421096-72568596 GCA_032433765.1 Megaustenia siamemsis
TAAAAATAAATATCAAAGGAAAATACTGGTATAGCGTGGAATAAATTCAAAACAACGAGGAAATTAGAGAAATCGCCAATCAACCACTATATCTTCAGTAATAAAGAAAAGACGATGGTCATATGTTGGCCATGTTGATGAGAAGAGATAATAACCGAATAACAAAGCAAGCCCTCATGTGGGAACAACAGGTAGGAGGAAAAGAGGCCGACCCAGGAGACAATAAAAGAACATTGATCAGGAAGGCAAAGGCAGCAGGAATTAGCTCCGTCATTAGATTGAGATGTTTGCACAGAACAGAGACAAATGGTGAGATTTGATAAATGTTTTCTAGAAGGTTCCGTGTGCACTCGTGCATGTCAACGATCCCTTAAAAAATTGAAATAGAACAGAGTAGGATATAAAATACGGTCGCTGCCGGGACAAGATTGTCGCAGAAACCTACCCACACCGAGGATCCCCGGCTGTACTACCGAGTTCGTGCACACAGGACATGATTCTCCTCAAATTGTCTCGAGGGTGATATCGTAGCACCTATGGGTACGTCCGGTGTGCAGTGATGATGATCCTTGCAACAAACAAACAAACATATAAAGCATTTCAATTATCCACTTTTCCATCCATTATTTGCCACTCACACATCAAATGTCACATCCAGCATACAAACATTCATTTCCCTCACTCGCTCATTCACCTGTCCCTACACTGACTTACTAATCCATCCCCGCATCCACAACAACAACTCATTCCCTGTCCCTACACTGACTTACTAATCCATCCATCCACAACAACAACTCATTCACCTGTCCCTACACTGACTTACTAATCCATCCATCCACAACAACAACTCATTCACCTGTCCCTACACTGACTTACTAATCCATCCACGCATCCACAACAACAACTCATTCACCTGTCCCTACATACACTGACTTACTAATCCATCCACGCATCCACAACAACTCATTCACCTGTCCCTACACTGACTTACTAATCCATCCCAACAACAACTCATTCACCTGTCCCTACACTGACTTACTAATCCATCCACAACAACAACTCATTCACCTGTCCCTACACTGACTTACTATCCCATCCACGCATCCACAACAACTCATTCACCTGTCCCTACACTGACTTACTATCCATCCACAACAACAACTCATTCACCTGTCCCTACACTGACTTACTAATCCATCCACGACAACAACTCATTCACCTGTCCCTACACTGACTTACTAATCCATCCACGCATCCACCAACAACTCATTCACCTGTCCCTACACTGACTTACTGATCCATCCACGCATCCACAACAACTCATTCACCTGTCCCTACCTGACTTAACTGATCCATCCACGCATCCACACAACTCATTCACCTGTCCCTACACTGACTTACTAATCCATCCACGCATCCACAACAACTCATTCACCTGTCCCTACACTGACTTACTGATCCATCCACGCATCCACAACAACTCATCACCTGTCCCTACACTGACTTACTAATCCATCCCGCATCCACGACAACAACTCATTCACCTGTCCCTACACTGACTTACTAATCCATCCACGCATCCACAACAACAACTCATTCACCTGTCCCTACACTGACTTACTAATCCATCCCGCATCCACAACAACAACTCATTCACCTGTCCCTACACTGACTTACTAATCCATCCCCGCATCCACAACAAACAACTCATTCACCTGTCCCTACACTGACTTACTAATCCATCCACGACAACAACTCATTCACCTGTCCCTACACTGACTTACTAATCATCCACGCATCCACAACAACAACTCATTCACCTGTCCCTACACTGACTTACTAATCCATCCCCGCACCACACAACAATCCATTATCCATTACAGCGAAATGCACTCACATTTTCCTTGTGGTGACTTCAAGTACTTTGTCAGAATGGCCTTCCGGTGGCGCGAAGACGTTCTAACCCGCTGATTGTTTCTAGAGGAACTGTCACTGAGTCTTCTGAGGTCCCCCGGCTCCCCCGTCATGGCCGTCACTTCAGTTGGTTCATCGCCACTGAAAGAAGAATCAATGAATGATCATTGATGGTGCCAAGTCATTTCAGTTGGTTCATCGCCACTGAAAGAAGAATCAATGAATGATCAATTGATGGTGCCAAGTCATTTCAGTTGGTTCATCGCCACTGAAAGAAGAATCAATGAATGATCAATTGATGGTGCCAAGTCATTTCAGTTGGTTCATCGCCACTGAAAGAAGAATCAATGAATGATCAATTGATGGTGCCGAGTCATTTCAGTTGGTTCATCGCCACGAAAGAAGAATCAATGAATGATCAATTATGACGGCACGTAATTTCAGTTGGCTCAACACAGACAAAAAAATCAATGAATGATAATTGATGGTGCCGAGTCATTTCAGTTGGTTCATCGCCACTGAAGAAGAATCAATGAATGATCAATTGATGGTGCCGAGTCATTTCAGTTGGTTCATCGCCACTGAAAAAGAATCATGAATGATCAATTGATGGTGCCAAGTCATTTCATTGGTTCATCGCGCACTGAAAGAAGAATCAATGAATGATCAATTGATGGTGCCACTCATTTCAGTTCTTTCAGAAAGAGAGATCACGGACGACAAAGAGAAAAGATACTAGACAGCTTGGTGTCATGGCATGGACACCAGTCAACAACGGAATTGATACGATGCACGGTTGATAGAGATTGTGGAAGGACGTGATCGCCTACGCCAACGGTGTGGCACATGATGATGATGAGAGTATTTTAATTTTCTATGTAGAATGGTGTTTATAAACCAATTCTTTAGGTAGTTCAATATCTCTTCATTACTCTTTTTTCATTATACAAGGTCTCATAAAGATGTTTATGTAGCATTTTGTATTTAATAATCAAACTGAACAACAAAAAGACACTAAACTCACACAGTGTAAACGCTAGCTCACCCCCCCCCCCCCTCAATCGTTTGGAGGACATTTATTGTAAGTGTTTATATTTTTTTCCGATAACCAACGGCATATTTTATTTGAGTGGTCGATATCACAACAGGTTGCCTTCATCATCATCATCGAGTGCCTTCTCCGCAACGAAGGTTGGCTACCATGGAGCGCCATTCTGCTCTGTCTCTTGCTTTGATGGTGCAAGATGTCATAGGCTGATTTGTCCATCTCTGATGTTAATCGTCCATGTTAATCTTGTCTGTCTCTACCTCTTTTACCTTGTATTTTCCCCTCCAGGATTACTTTTAGTAGGCTGTTGTGTCTTTTAACCTGGTCCAAAAATCGCATTTGTCTTGTTTTGAATTGTGTTTAGTAGTTCTCTTTTCATTTTTAGTTGTTTTAAGACTTCATCGTTGTTTTCTTTTCCTTCCATCCAATTCTACCTATTCTTCTATATATCCACATTTCAAAGGCTTCAATTCTCTGTTCTGTTTTCTTGTCTAATGTCAATGTTTCTGCACCATATAGGAATATTGAGAAGATGTAATATTTTGCTATTCTTAGTTTTAGCCCTGGTGTTTTTGTTTTGATGTTAGTATGATCTTCATGGCATTAAAATTACTTTTTGCCATTCCTATTCTTTTGTTTATTTCAGTTGTACATTTTCCATCACTGGTTATAGTATGTCCAAGGTAGTTGTAGTTCTGAACTGTCTCCAGGTCTGTTCCTTCAATTTTAATATCCACTTGTGGGTTTTGAGTATTTTCTTTGTTTTTAATCATAGTTTTAGTCTTTTTGATATTCATATCTAGTCCATATTTTTTGCTTATCATGTTTATTTCATTAAGTAATTGCTGTAGATCTTTAGGATTTTCTGCTAGCGGTACAGTATCGTCAGCATATCTTAGGTTATCTTTCCATAAATTTGCAGGCCTGGCATCTCCATGTTTTTAAAAATATGCTCAGTGTATAGAAGTTTGCCTTACCTTCCCAATAATTATTTCCGGTATAAATTTTCAGCAAAGGTTATGTGTACCCTAAATACATTTTTAAAAATTAATCAAAATTGGAATTGAACCAGGATCCGTGTGGTCACTAGGGCGTGCACTAACTGCTCAGCCATCGCGGCGGCTTCCAGACAAACTTGACGGTGGGGAAAACCAATGTTACTGGAAACCCCGATCTATATATAGCAGCATGATCAGTTGACATCGTTACCAGATGAAGATTATATTCCCAACCAATCGCTTCTCAAGAAATCGATTCTCCTTAAAACACATCAACGGTTCTCAACTATTTAAGATCAACGACACATAACGAAACTTGCGTAAGTTCGCGAAATTAAGACTAACAAAAACAACAAAACACGAAAACCAATTTCCAAGACATTGTTTGTCACTGCTATAAACGGTGCTATTTTAGTTGTAGCCTTTATCCATTATCATATCTTCAAGTGACATGCCTGCTGGCGTAGGTGATCATGTCCTCTCACAACTTCCGATCTCGACAGTTATTTATCATTTCTGTTGTTGACCTTCTGCCAAGTCATTCTTTAAGCTGTCTTGTATCTTTTCTCTTCATCTATTAAATGTTTCTGTAAATTGCATGTGAATATTTGATGTCACAATCATTGGTAATTAAAAGTGTCTGCCTGTGACATATATTTTATGTTAGTAAAGTTAAAAGTCGCATCAAAACAAAACATTTTTTTTTAATATCCCGAATATTTCTTCTCGTTGGACCTGATCTTCTTCTTCTTCTTTCCTTCCTCATCTGCCTTTCAGCGTCGAGGAGAGATATAATTTGCAGCCTTTTGCTCTTCTGTTTGCCTGTGCTGCTGTTATGTTTCCTAGTGCTTCTAATATTCCATCGATCCATCTTTTTCGTGGTCGACCATTGGGTCTGGTGTTCTCACAACGTTTGTTGAAGGCTCGTTGTGTTGTGTTTTGATCTTTCTGCCTTGCCACGTGGCCAAACCGTTTTATCTGTTGTTTCTTTATATATTATATGGCGGGGGCTATTCTAGCTATAAATCTTTAGCTGTTTACAATTATAAAGTACTTATCAGTTCTTATCCTCCTCCTTGGTAGAAAACTTTACACAACTTTTCGAAAATTATAATCCGTTGGAAACACTATATTCAATCACTTTAATCACACACAACACTCCGAAAATAAAACAACCGCCATCTTTTCTATATAAAAAAGACCTGATTGATTTAATTAAAAGAGGAGGCGTTAGGTGTAGATGAGAGAGAAATGGGGCGCTCTGTGGGGAGCGGTCACCAAGTGCACAGAACTCGGAAACCTTTTTTCCACCACAAGGACGCCACAACGCGCATGCGCAATTGACTCTTTTCTCGGTTTCGTGTAAATGAAAAAAAAAAGTGTCAAGTTTTGGAATAACTCCCAGGAAGTGTTATTTGTAAGATTAAAGAGAATGTAATAAACACTTATTTTATTCTTGTCTCTTTAAGGCCCGTTTTTTTTTAACTCTCCTTTATTGCAGAATTGTAAGGCACCTTCACGGTCTAGGAATAACCCATATCGATGAACGTCACTGCGGAATAGGAGAATCAATTCAGAGCAAGAGCTATGCTCACAGCACTCGGAAAATATGTCAAATAATCAACAACAGAAAAAAACAAAGAACAATATATGGTCCGAAGCAGGATCGAACCGGTACTCCTTGGCACAGCGCCTTGCCACGAGAAACCAAACGCTAGGGAACACTGCCAACTCGGCTAACTAGAAGTTTTGTTCACATCAACGTCATCATGTCACGTGTTTGCAGACGCTATACCATCATCATGTGTCATACTGGTTGGCGTAGACGATCATGTCCTCCATAATTCTCACAGTGCATCATATCAGCAGTGTTGTTGGCTGTTTACTATACCTTTAACACCAGGCTCTTAGTATTTTCACTCATTGTGGTGTGCGATCTTTCTTTCTCTGTATTTTGCCAGTTCTCCAACTTTTCTCTTCTCCTCATAATGTGCCAGAAAAATGTCGACTGCATCTTCCTGACGATTTTAGAGGTGTATGTGTGTGTGTGTGTGTGTGCGTGTTTTTTTTTTTTTTACCTCTTTGAGAATGTCCTCGTTGGTCTTTCTTGGCTGTTCAAGGAGGTCTCTATATTTTTCTGAGAAATCCCATCTTTGTGGCATCTAATCGTCTTTTCATTTGTTTGTTTCATTTGTTCATGGTTCGCTTCCACAGGCCAGAAGTATGTATATAGCTCTTTTTATTGACTTTGTATAGTAAAGAGCCCCATCACGCTAAATGGCGTACAGGGAATATGGTGTTAGTGACTATATTTTTTATAGACCTTCGGCACTTATTTTTTTGTGTAATGTGGTCGGTATTACGCCCGTACCGCTTTACTTCCCCAGAAAAAAATCCGGTACCTATTTAAGGCTGGGTGAACCCAGCAGCCGTCGATCACGATCGAACCTGGCCTCTTGTCCGTTGTAGTTCAGTTCACTAACCGCTGAGCTATCGCTTCTCACATCTATATACGTTTACACATTAAATGGAAATAGCATGGCATCAATAATATAACACATCAACAAAACACTTCAAACACATCAACAAAATACTTAAAATACTTCAAACACATCAACAAAATACTTCAAACACATCAACAAAATACTTAAAATACTTCAAACACATCAACAAAATACTTCATACACATCAACAAAATACTAAAATACTTCAAACACATCAACAAAATACTTCAAACACATCAACAAAATACTTCAAACACATCAACAAAATACTTAAAATACTTCAAACACCTCAACAAAATACTTCAAACACATCAACAAAATACTTAAAATACTTCAAACACATCAACAAAATACTTCATACACATCAACAAAACACTTCAAACACATCAACAATAATTCTTTAAAAGACGAACAATACTTAAATACACCAATAGTGACTTCAAATACGAACAATACTTTAAATACACCAATAATGACACTTCAAATATGAACAATACTCTAAATACAGCAACAATGACACTTCAAATATGAACAATACTTTAAATACAGCAATAATGACACTTCAAATATGAACAATACTTTAAATACACCAATAATGACACTTCAAATATGAACAATACTCTAAATACAGCAATAATGACACTTCAAATATGAACAATACTTTAAATACACCAATAATGACTTCAAATACGAACAATACTTTAAATACACCAATAATGACACTTCAAATATGAACAATACTCAAAATACAGCAATAATGACACTTCAAATATGAACAATACTTTAAATACAGCAATAATGACACTTCAATATGAACAATACTTTAATACACCAATAATGACACTTCAAATATGAACAATACTCTAAATACAGTAATAATGACACTTCAAATATGAACAATACTTTAAATACACCAATAATGACACTTCAAATATGAACAATACTCTAAATACAGCAATAATGACACTTCAAATATGAACAATACTTTAAATACAGCAATAATGACACTTCAAATATGAACAATACTTTAAATACACCAATAATGACACTTCAAATATGAACAATACTCTAAATACAGTAATAATGACACTTCAAATATGAACAATACTTTAAATACACCAATAATGACACTTCAAACACGAACAATACTTTAATACACCAATAATGACACTTCAAACACGAACAATACTTTAAATACAGCAATAATGACACTTCAAATATGAACAATACTTTAAATACACCAAAAATGACACTTCAGATATGAACAATACTTTAAATACAGCAACAATAACACTTCAGATATGAACAATACTTTAAATACAGCAATAATGACACTTCAATATGAACAATACTTTAAATACACCAACAATGACACTTCAGATATGAACAATACTTTAAATACAGCAACAATGACACTTCAGATATGAACAATACTTTAAATACAGCAATAATGACACTTCAAATATGAACAATACTTTAAATACACCAACAATGACACTTCAGATATGAACAATACTTTAAATACAGCAACAATGACACTTCAAACACGAACAATACTTTAAATACAGCAATAATGACACCAGATATGAACAATACTTTAAATACAGCAATAATGACACTTCAGATATGAACAATACTTTAAATACAGCAACAATGACACTTTAGATATGAACAATACTTTAAATACAGCAACAATGACACTTCAGATATGAACAATACTTTAAATACACCAACAATGACACTTCAGATATGAACAATACTTTAAATACACCAACAATGACACCAGATATGACATACTTTAAATACACCAATAATGACACTTCAAATATGAACATACTCTAAATACAGTAATAATGACACTTCAAATATGAACAATACTTTAAATACACCAATAATGACACTTCAAATATGAACAATACTCTAAATACAGCAATAATGACACTTCAAATATGAACAATACTTTAAATACAGCAATAATGACACTTCAAATATGAACAATACTTTAAATACACCAATAATGACACTTCAATATGAACAATACTCTAAATACAGTAATAATGACACTTCAAATATGAACAATACTTTAAATACACCAATAATGACACTTCAAACACGAACGATACTTTAAATACACAATAATGACACTTCAAACACGAACAATACTTTAAATACAGCAATAATGACACTTCAAATATGAACATACTTTAAATACACCAAAATGACACTTCAGATATGAACAATACTTTAAATACAGCAACAATAACACTTCAGATATGAACAATACTTTAAATACAGCAATAATGACACTTCAGATATGAACAATATACTTAAATACAGCAATAATGACACTTCAAATATGAACAATACTTTAAATACACCAACAATGACACTTCAGATATGAACAATACTTTAAATACAGCAACAATGACACTTCAGATATGAACAATACTTTAAATACAGCAACATGACACTTCAAACACGAACAATACTTTAAATACAGCAATAATGACACCAGATATGAACAATACTTTAATACAGCAATAATGACACTTCAGATATGAACAATACTTTAAATACAGCAACAATGACACTTTAGATATGAACAATACTTTAAATACAGCAACAATGACACTTCAGATATGAACAATACTTTAAATACACCAACAATGACACTTCAGATATGAACAATACTTTAAATACACCAACAATGACACCAGATATGAACAATACTTTAAATACACCAATAATGACACTTCAAATATGAACAATACTTTAAATACACCAACAATGACACTTCAAACACGAAAAATACTTTAAGGAACAACTAGATGAACATATTTGCCAACTTGGGATTTATCATGACAAAACACACTTACCTGTCCATTTCTAGAAAACGAAGTGGCTTTATTAAGCTTTCCACGAAATTATGAAAACACCAGCTGCTGTAGTCACCATGCACACCAAAGACCGCGCACTTCCTTAGTTGAGAACACACTTACAACACAGTCTTACTAGTCAAATATTAAAACGTATCCAAGGAAACGCCTGCCACTTCTTCTATTGGTTATTTCCGTGACTCGTTGCTAAGGAAACTACTTGTTTCACACCCAATCAACGATTGTCAATCAATGCTGCATACAAAATACCACGATAAGCTCTTTTTGGCAAGCGCATAGCAGTAATGGGCAGCGGTTCAGTAATGGCATCTGCTCAAGGTGTTTACTTAATTGTAAAATAACGAAATCACAGCTTTTAAATCCGTAAATTCGACCATATGTATTCAATATTTCATATTTCAGACTGGACAGCTGTATTCGTTTAATTAAGATTAAGAATTATCGTATATAATATAATATATTATGCATACCAATTAAAGAGTTCGATGTCTTAGAGAATGGATATCTTCATGTAACTTCTGTCTGTTCGTACCTCTAAATATAGCTGACGTTTATTGTACAAAGTGTTACTAAATCATCAGAAACAGAATAATATTTTGCTCTTATCTTACGCGTGATTTCTTCCCATAAATGAATTATATAAATTAATAACTACATTAATAATAGGTATATAATGTCACAGAAAGTTTATATGAACCATGCACAGTTGGTCCTAATTATACAAGGTTATGATGTTAGGAGTGAAGAGACAAAGGGGAAGAGGAAAATATTCTTGGGAAAACGAGTGGAAGCAGAGATGAAGATGATGGGGAAGACATGGAATGATCTTAAAAGCGTGGCAAGAAACAGAACGACTTGGAACGTGTTTGTTGAAGACCTATGGTCCACAGGGAGTTACAAGTATTTGTTGAAGACCTATGGTCCACAGGGAGTTAAAAATGTTTGTTGAAGACCTATGGTCCACAGGGAGTTGAAAGTGTTTTTTGAAAACCTATGCTCCACATGGACCTTAAAGTGTTGAAGACCTATGTGCTACAGGGAGCTGAAAGTGTTTGTTAAAGATTTATGCTCCACAAAGAGATGAAAGTGTTTGTTGAAGACCTATGCTCCACAAGGAGTTGAAAGTGTTTGTGTGAAGACCTATGCTCCACAGGGAGTTGAAAGTTTCTGTTGAAAACCTATGCTCCACAGGGAGTTGAAAGTGTTTGTTGAAGACCTATGCTCCACAGGGAGTTGAAAGTGTCTGTTGAAAACTTATGCTCCACAGGGAGTTGAAAGTGTTTGTTGAAGACATATGCTCCACAGGGAGTTGAAAGCGTTTGTTGAAGACATATGCTCCACAGAGAGCTGGAAGTGTATCACTCTGAATGTATCATAGGAGAAGTATATCACTCTGAATGTATCATAGGAGAAGTGTAAAACTCTGAATGTATCATAGAAGAAATGTATCATAGAAGAAGTGTATCACTCTGAATTTATCATAGAAGTGTATCACTCTGAATGTATCATAGGAGAAGTTTATCACTCTGAATGTATCATAGAAGAAGTGTATCACTCTGAATGTATCATAGAAGAAGTGTATCACTCTGAATGTATCATAGAAGAAGTGTATCACTCTGAATGTATCATAGGAGAAGTGTATCACTCTGAATGTATCATAGAAGAAGTGTATCACTCTGACATGTATCATAGAAGAAGTGTATCACTCTGAATGTATCATAGAAGAAGTGTATCACTCTGAATGTATCATAGAAGAAGTGTATCACTCTGAATGTATCATAGAAGAAGTGTATCACTCTGAATGTATCGTAGAAGAAGTGTATCACTCTGAATGTATCATAGGAGAAGTGTATCACTCTGAATGTATCATAGAAGAAGTGTATCACTCTGAATGTATCATAGAAGAAGTGTATCACTCTGAATGTATCATAGAAGAAGTGTATCACTCTGAATGTATCATAGAAGAAGTGTATCACTCTGAATGTATCGTAGAAGAAGTGTATCACTCTGAATGTATCATAGAAGAAGTGTATCACTCTGAATGTATCATAGAAGAAGTTTGGCTATTTTACTGGTATCTTCATAGAAAGACACACTTGAATAGATCAACTACTTACAAAAGTATCAATGATAAACAATTACACCGGTACAACCAATATCTGTACATGTCTGCGATACATGGACATTACATGCAGAAATGTAAGGGAACATACAGCTATGTAACCATAAATGCAGAAATGTAAGGGAACATACAGCTATGTCACCATAAATGCAGAAATGTAAGGAACATACAGCTATGTAACCATAAATGCAGAAATGTAAGGGAACATACAGCTATGTAACCATATATGTAGAAATGTAAGGGAACATACAGCTATGTCACCATAAATGCAGAAATGTAAGGGAACATACAGCTATGTAACCATAAATGTAGAAATGTAAGGAACATACAGCTATGTAACCATAAAGTAAAGTACCCCCGTCACGTTAAGTGGCGTATAGGAAATATGGTGTTAGTAACCATAAATTTTACAGACCTTCAGCACATGATTTTTGGGGTAATGTGGTCGGTATTACGCCCGTGCCGCTTTACTTTCCCAGAAAAAAAATCCGGTACCCATTAAAGGCTGAGTGAACCAGGAGCCGTCGGTTGGGATCGAACCTACATCTTGTCCTTTGTAGTCCAGTTCATTAACCACTGAGCTATCGCGACTCCCTATGTAACCATAATATCCTAGATATCTAAAACACATACATTACCTGACGAACGAAAAAAGTTTGTAAAACGATCACCAGTGGCACTGATCCCTTGTGAATTTCTCACATCGGTAAAGTGGAGATATTGGCGAGTTAGGGGTTCAAACAAGATGCAACAAAAGCTTGTCAAATCATCGGACAGTTATCACCACTATTGTCCAACAAGGAAATAACTCTGGAGGCAAAACGAGCACTATACAATACAATCTTCATCCCAACGTTGTGCTACCAATGCCAGACCTGGACCCTAGATGCAAGAACAATAAGAAAAATAACCTCTACAGAGATGAAATGTGTTAGACGAATGACAGGAAACAGTCTGAGAGATAAGATCAGAAATGAAGAACTGAGAAAAAGCTAGGAATAGCCCCCGCCATAGAATATATAAAGAAACAACAGATAAAATGGTTTGGCCACGTGACAAGGCAGAAAGAACAAAACACAACACAACGAGCCTTCAACAAACGTTGTGAAAACACCAGACCCAAGGGTCGACCACGAAAAAGATGGGTCGACGGAATATTAGAAGCACTAGGAAACATAACAGCAGCAGAGGCGAACAGAAGAGCAAAAGATCGCAAATTATATCTCCCTCGACGCTGAAAGGCAGATGAGGAATGAAAGAAGAAGAAGAAGAAGTTAAAGGTGGGAGGATATATATAAAGGAGAAATTAGATTGATGACGTCATAGAGGAAGGGAAAACACTTGGATAAAACCAGAAACCTGGACAGGAAGGGAGATAACTCCTCATGATGACTTCCACGGAAAGCTCTCACAGAGCTAAGAGATTAGATAATGCGAGTATAACGATAACCATAGATATCTAGATTTACTAAGGCCCACGGGCTGAGAGGGAATTCCCTGAAAGCCTCCAACTGTCGTGACGTTTTCAGCTTTGCGAGCAGGGACGGTAGTCGGTAGAGCCACGTCATCAGTCTATATCTCCAATAGCTGATAACGTCACGCTTTTGGAGGGTTTCCCCCATTGTATTTTCTGCCCGCGGCCTGTAGAAACCTATTGATAGCTGTTCGCAAACCCAGCATTTATGCAAGACAAAATGACGTACTTATGTAAAGCAAAGAAAATTATAAACGGAATGTGTATACTGTACGTAAAGTATTTATTTAACGCAAATTAATACAAAGGTACCTGGTACTTCCAACTACAGGGTGTCCGGTTAGCGCAATCGATAGGCGGTTGGCTTACCACGGCAACAGCCGGGGTTCGTAATCCTGGCGAGGACACCTGGGTTTTACTAATTCCCTAAAAATTAGTAGGAGCCGCGATAGCTCAGTGGTTAGTGAACTGGACTACTACGGACAAGGAGGGTTCGATCCCAACCGACGGCTCCGGGTTCACCCAGCCTTAAATGGGTACCGGATTTTTTCTGGGAAAGTAAAAGCAGCACGGGCGTAATACCGACCACATTACCCCAAAAATCATGTGCTGAAGGTCTGTAAAATATAGGGTCACTAACACCATATTTCCCTATACGCCACTTGGCGTGACGGGGGGTACTTTACTTTTTTTTTTTTTACTTCCAACTACAATACCTCTACATTAGTTCTGCATTAGTTCTACAATAGCTCTACATTAGTTCTGCATTAGTTCTACAATAGCTCTACATTAGTTCTACAATAGCTCTACAATAGCTCTACAATAGCTCTACGTTAGCTCTACAATAGCTCTACATTAGTTCTACAATAGCTCTACGTTAGTTCTACAATAGCTCTACGTTAGCTCTACATTTCTCCGCATCGAAGGTCGGCTATCATTGAGTGCCAATCCTCTTCGTCTTTTTGCTTTGATAGTGTAGGTTGTCATAGGCTGACTTGTCCATCTTTTCATGTTACTCGTCCATGTTAGTCTTCATCTGCCTCTGCCTCTTTTACCTTGTATTTTCCCTTCCAAGATTACTTTAAGTATACTATTGGTCTTTTTTTAACATGCCCCCAAAATATCATTTGTCTTGTCTGAATTGCGTTTAGTAGTTCCCTTTTCATTTTTAGTTGTTTTAAAACCTCATCGTCTGTTTTCTTTTCCTTCCAGCAAATCCTTCATATTAATCTATAAATCCACATGTCAAAAGCTTCAATTCTCTCAAACATTAGATATAATGGTACGTTAATCCGCTCCGCGATATAAACAATACATTATTACCTTTTATCGATGATCCCCTCTTCTTATTTTACTTCTTTCCTTTCTCATTTGCTTTTCAGAGTCGAATGGAGATATAATTTGCGGTCTTTTGCTCTTCTGTTCGCCTCTGTTGCTGTTATTTATGTTTCCTAGTGCTTCTAATATTCCGTCAATCCATCCTTTTTGTGGTCTACCCTTGGGTCTGGTGTTCTCGCAGCGCTTATTGAAGGCTCGTTGTGTTCTGTTTCGATCACTCTATCTTGTCACGTGGCCAAACCATTTTATCTGTTGTTTCTTTATATATTCTATGGCGGGGGCTATTCCTAGCTTTTTTTTTCTCAGTTCTTCATTTCTGATCTTATTTTTCTGACTGTTTCCTGTCATTCGTCTAACACATTTCATCTTGTAGAGGTTATTTTCTTATTGTTCTTGCATCTAGGGTCCAGGTCTGGCATTGGTAGCACAACGTTGGGATGAAGATTGTATTGTAGAGTGCTAGTTTTGCCTCTAGAGTTATTTCCTTGTTGGACAATAGTGGTGATGACTGTCCAAGTATTGGACACGCTTTGAATGTTCAATGTATTCGGAAATTCCCGATATCCGCCTCCACAACGTGTCGCTGCATCTTCCAAAATGTGTCGGTGAATTCTGCTGACGAGCTTGTTCCGTGCACGTCCTAATCGACAGCACCGGCGACGATTCCAAACCTCTTCAGTAGTCTCTGACGACACATGTGACAGGCAACAGTGGCGGTACTTCTTTTCATCCTTCACGTGGTCAGGGTCCTGGCAACCACCAGGGCAAAACAATACCCATTTTATAATCTACAACAGCAAATACATATAACTGAGAGCAAAGATAACATTAGTAAATGTCCTGAATAACAAAATGTATTTCTGGTGTTCTCCTTCTGTCTGCCCGCCCGCCCGTCCGTAACTTCATCCATCCATCCACCCAGATCCATCCATCCATCCACACATCCATCCATCCACATCCATCCATCCATCATCCACATCCATCCATCCATCCATCCACATCCATCCATCCATCCATCCATCCATCCATCCACATCCATCCATCCATCCACATCCATCCATCCACATCCACCCATCCATCCATCCATCCATCCACATCCATCCACATCCATCCATCCATCCATCCATCCACACATCCATCCATCCATCCATCCACACATCCATCCATCCACATCCATCCATCCATCCATCCACATCCACATCCACATCCACATCCACATCCATCCATCCATCCATCCATCTATCCTATCTCGTAGCACATTGAGACTTGTTTCACTTTCCCTCTTGCCTAGATCCGCTACACATGTTCTACTTTCCTGCTTCACGATAGCTTCTGCTTTCACTTCAACCTTCGCTGCTATCACCTTTCTCTTTAGCTTTGTTGCTTCCACATTCTCCTTGGATGCTACAATACTAAGTGGCTATTTAACAAGGCACACAAAAATAAAGCAAAAAACGCACAGAAAACACAAAAGTACAACGTAAGAGATGATAAGGGGTACACAAGGGTCGACGAAAGCATTTACAGATGAGGTTTTCGTTTACCCATTGCGCCTGCGAGCACGCAGTTCGAACTTAGAAGCATCGTTCGAATATCGGATCAAAATTCTCTCGAATTTAGCGTTGGAATATCATGATGTTAGAGTCGCTTAAAATGAAAGGATACATCGTATTGAACAGATAAAGTGTGAACAACAACTATCTAGTTAGAATAATATAAGGTAACTATTAACTACACAGCGTAGATAAGAGCTTTCATATAACTGGATACGAGTAAATATATAGCACAGATAAGAACTTTGATACTGTTGAAGTGATATCAATTTCATTACCCATATAAGAACATTTATATGAGAAATTACATTGATACCTAAATATTTAAATCTTTTAATATGTCTTCACGGCTAAAACTAAGAATAGCAAAATGTTATGTCTTCTCAACATTCCTATATTGTGCAGATATACATGGACAGTAGACAAGAAAACAGAACAGAGAATTGAAGCCTTTGAAATGTGGATATATAGAAGAATATAGGAATTGGATGGAAGGAAAAGAAAACAAACGATGAAGTTTTAAAACACTAAAAATGAAAAGAGTGAAAAACCTACTAAACACAATCAAACAAAACAAATTGCGATTGTTGGGCCATGTTAAAAGACACAACAGCCTACTAAAAGTAATCCTGGAGAGGAAAATACAAGGTAAATGAGACAGAGGCAGACCAAGATTAACATGGACGAGTAACATGAAAAGATGGACAAATCAGCCTATGACAACCTGCACCTTTATAAAGAGACAGAGCAGAATGGCACACCATGGTAGCCAACCTTCATTGCGGAGATGGCACTTGATGATGATGATATAATTATATAACATGTAACATACAATTCATAGAGATACATTACTATACATTAATATGAAAATAAACATAAAATTGTATCTATAGCAGCTAAATTAGTAGAGTGCGGAGACAAACAAACGACGTTTCAGGAAAAAAATCTTAATCGAGTACAAAAAACAAAAAATTACAAAGCATTTATATATCTGCAGCTTTACTGGCAGTCTCGTATAACATTTAATACATTTTATGTGTGCTCTTGTCTGCAGAGATATGAATCATCAAGAATCTGGCTTTAAAATCCACAAATAAAAAAAAAAAAACCTACATCTAAAATAAATGGGAAAATCCAGACTCCTTGATCGCGAAAACACACCTTGTGAGAGAGACAATTACAAATTAAGCCTGTAGTAAACAACTAAACAATGCCAGCCTAAGCAGACCAAAGACAACTAGGGATTGGCCGTGTTTAACATTAAAATCCTGGTCGCTAAGATCACGTTGCTGAGATCGTGCCGGATAGGACCATGAAAAAGCTAAACTCCAGATAATAGTCTGTAAAAAGAAAGAGGGGAAAAAACAACTATCTTTACATTTTTCCATTTCTAGGTTCTGCGGGAGGGGGTGGGGGGGGGGAGGAATATGGACTGGAGAATAGAGATTGCCTGATCTGAGCAGTCGCCACGATGTTTTCAGGTCTGAATTTTTATTTTATTTTTTTTTATTTCAGAAAAAAAAGTCATTTGCACAAATTATTATATTATTTCAGAGAGCGGGTGGCCGAGTCGCTAACTCGCCGGGCTCCGAACACGAGAAGGGGGATTCGAATCCCGATAGGGTCAAAACTCAGACCAGAACATCTCGTGTGACGACTGCACTGGCCGCGCGGCTTTATTCTCCGGTCATATAGTTCCCCAAGGCAGACCCCAGTAATAAGAAAATACCGTAAAGATAGTTCCCCAAGGCAGACCTCAGTAATAGGAAAATGCCGTAAAGATAGTTCCCCAAGGCAGACCTCAGTAATAGGAAAATGCCGTAAAGATAGTTCCCCAAGGCAGATCCCAGTAATAGGAAAATGCCGTAAAGATAGTTTTTTCCCCCCTTCTATTCCTTGTTTTCTATCATTGTGGCCACCCATGATTATACACAGTATATACGACGTGGTTTTCTGTTGCCTTCCGTCGGTTTGTTTGTGTGGGATCCGCTAGCCTTTGATTAAAAAGTTTCACCCCAAGAGAGAGGGATTGTAACAACAATCACCGGAGTCTGTAGAAATGTGGTTTCATAGAAAAATGTTGAGAATACCATGGACAGCTAAGAAGAATAATGAAAACGTTCTGAAAGATGCCAATGCAAAAAAAGAGAGCTAATTTCCGACATTAGGAAGAAACAATTATCATTTCTTGGCCATGTAATGAGAAGGAATATATTGTGACAACTGGAAAAATTGAGGGACGAAGAGATAGAGGGGAGTAAAGAGAAAAGATACCAGACAGCTTAGAAGAATGGCTTGGCAGAAGGTCAACAACAGAAATGTTAAATAATTGTCGAGATCGAAAGTTGTGGAGAGACATGATCACCTATGCCAGCAGGCATGGCACTTGATGATGACTTCTGTGTCTCTACAGTCACAGGCCCAACCAGTTTCATGACGCTTTACAGTTTAGCTCGAGGCTGCGCACATAATCTCTGATGTTGAAAACCGCTGTTGACTCACTAAGAGTATCTATTTACCCGAGAGGTCTGCGTCATCGGCGCCCGAAAATATTATCGTGTAGTTCCTGTTCATTTTCTTGATTGAAATGTGTAAGGCGCATGGGGGGAAACTGCCTGAGAGATAAGATAAGTAACAACGAACGTAAAAAATAAAGCTAAGGATAATCCCTACCAATGAGTACATAGAGAAACAAACAAGTGAAATTGGTTTGGTCACGTGATTCTAGAAACTCTACGAAAACACCAGATGCATGGACCACCAACTAAAAATATTTCTTGATGGAATATTAGAAACACTAGGAAACATAACAGTAGGAGAGGGCAACAGAAGAGCAAAAGATGGATTGATGGAATATTAGAAACACTAGAAAACATAACAGCAGATAGGGCAACAGAAGAGCAAAATATGGATTGATGGAATATTAGAAACACTAGGAACATAACAGCAGGAGAGGCCAACAGAAGAGCAAAAGATGGATTGATGGAATATTAGAAACACTAGGAAACATAACAGCAGGAGAGGACAGCAAGACAACAAACAGCAGCGCTGGTGCCCTTCACTCGCGCTGCTGATCGCGCCACCCGCACTCTGAGAGAGAGGGCATTTTTTGTTTCCGGCCCTGGTCACAGTAGCTGGAAGTTGAGTCCCTTTGTTCTAATCTCATGTTTTATTTTGTTTATTCCTTAACCAGTGAAAACCGGATTAAAGCGCAAAATTCAGTTCCTAGTATCTAGGGGTTTCTTCAGATGTGAAAGTTGGCCACACTAAGAAAAAATAAATTGCAATAAATAAATAAATATATATATAGTTTTATTTTAATATACACGTATTAGTTATAAATGTAGTGTTACGTTATTGTCTTACATACTAACATATGTACGTGTTGTTTATTGTTCTAGCTGAAGGCTTAATGAGCCGCAACGTTGTTCGATCTTGTGTTTTCTATTACTTTCGTAAAGCGTGCTGAAGTCGGATGTATTGGGCCGAAATGCGCAAATATCACAGATATACTGCAAACCACAACACAACGCACATACGCCAACTTAACGTCCTTTTAAGGGCGGATGACGAAGTGGTGTAGTTAATACCTCTGACAAAATCCCTATAGACTAAAATGGCACATATTGCAGATATCACTGCTCTAAAATCTATGGCGCTGTTTCCATAACAATACTTTTTACAATGACAGCTTGTCAAGCCATCGATCAATCTCCTTAGTCGCCTCTTACGACATGCCTGGAAGGTCACAGTGTCACTATTCTTTACTTCCCTCATAATGAGACCCCGTAACACACGGGAGATTTTTTATCTAGAGAATGTTAAAATATTAGGAATCTAGGAACCTAGGTTGTCTATTATTAGTCATTATTCTTCTGCTTCTACCTTTCAGCTCCCTGTGGAGCATAGGTTTTCAACAAACACTTTCCAAGTCGTTCTGTTTCTTACCCTTATTTTAAGATCATTCCATGTCTTCCCCGTCATCTTCATCCCTGCTTCTATCTATCTTCTCCAAGAATTTCTTGGTCTTCCTCTTTGTCTTTTCCACTGGGGATTCAAAAAAATGTCCTGTTGTGTAATACTCTCAGTTGGCTTCCGCAGTGTGTGTCTATCCAGCGCCATCGTCTTCGCGGTATCTCTTTATCCACTGGTATTTGACTGGTACATTTCCATAATTCCATGTTAGGGATTTTGTCCTGCCATTTCCATCCTTTTATTCTGCTGTCCATATTTGTGAAGTTTTTGTCGCGGCTTATTTTTTTACAGTATGGGATAGCCAGTCCCATGCCTAACCCTTCTTTCTCGCCTCTTACGAACATGCCTGGTAGGGTACAGCGCCACTATTCTTTACTCCCCTTTCGGACCCCGGCTGCGCACGGGCGACTTTTGAGTCATTTGTCATATTATAGTTTAATTTTTGTAATATGAAATTGTAATATGAAAACGAGAAAAGATGTTCAGTGAAGCAGCACCCAGTATGAGACACTAATGCTTTACCAAACTATTGACTTATCATGATTGCTTGCTACCAAACGTCTGTCAAGACGCTAAAGGCCATATAATATGAAATTGTAATTAGAAGTAATAGGGATTAGTCGAGTCGATCAGTTAAATAGTCACTTAGTTGTAGAAGGTAAAAGTTAGTTATGGGAGATTATTATTATATGTTTTATCATGGGCAGTAAACAAACAAATGAAAAGCCAATTAGAGGCCACAGAAATGGGATTTCTCAGAAGAATGTTGAAAGTTCCCTGGACAGCTAAAAAGAGAAATGAAGAAATTCTCAAATAGGCTAAAACAAAAGGGAAGTCCTGAAAAACATCAGAAAGAAACAATCAACATTTTTCAGGCACATCATGAGAAGAGAAAAGTTGGAATACTTGGTTACAACTGGCAAAATAAAATGAAAGAGAGATCGTGGACGACAAAGAGAGAAAATACTGGATAGCTTGGTTTTTTGGCACGGAAAACAGTCAACAACAGAACTGATACGATGTACTGTAAATAGAAGATTGTGGAAGGAGATGATCGCCTACGCCAGCCGGTATGGCACATGATGATGAGTCATATTATTAATAATAATAATCATCATCATCATGTGCCATACCGGTTGGCGTAGGTGATCATGTCCATCCACAATTCTCTATCCACGGTACATCGTATCAATTCTGTTGTTTTAGTTCTTTTCCGTGGATGACACCAAGCTATCCAGTATTTTCTATCTTTGTCGTCCGCGATCTCTCTTTCCTTGTATTTTGCCAGTTATAACTAAGTACTCCAACATTCCTCTTCTCGTGATGAGCCCGAAAAATGTCGATTTTTTTTTTTTCTGATCCTTTTTATGAGTTCTCTTTTTGTGTTGGCCTATTTGAGAATGTCCTCGTTGATCTTCTTAGCTGTCCAGGAAACTTTCAACATTCTTCTGAGAAATCCCGTCGATGTAGCCCTCTAATAGTCTTTTCATTCGTTTGTCTACTGTCCATAATTCCCTTCCATAAGACAAAATTGGCTCTATATAGCACCAATGAACTTTCTTTCTCTCTTCCATTGACATAAATTTGTTGCACAAGGCGTTTTTCATTTTCTGAAATGCTAATTTGGATTTGATCTTTACTGATTTTTATTTCTGTGGTGCATCTCCTGTCTGATGTTATTATTGTTTCCAAGTATTTAACGTGTTGTGCTTGTTTCAGACTTGTCCCTCTTATTTCAATATTGCATAATAGTGATGATTGTTTCTTCGATATGGTCATTACTTCTGATTTCTTAATATAGGATTTCTAGTGACAAGCGATAATTCACAAGCAGTAGAAAACCCCCATTACACAGGCCTGAGGAGGACAATTTGGCCTACACCCACCTCCTCCTTGCAAGAGAAACTATACGGGACAACCGAATCACTTAAACAGACAGCTGCCTTCATAAGAGAGTCCGGGGTCCTAGTCTGAATGAGCTATGATCGGAGAAGAAGAAAATATCCTTAGAGGAATACCCAACTGGTGCCCAAGAAGGAAATAACACGACAGGCAAAACGGACACTATACAACACGATCTTCATCTCAAAGTTGTGAAATGTGTTATAGTCAGGAACCCACTACCTGAAGGTGATATAGATGGCAACCACGTCGTGCCAAAATGATTGGAAATGTCGGATGCACCGGCAGAAGGATCAAAATCTGAATCGGGCGAATATGAGGAAGAGAGGGACAAAGAAGTTGAAGATAGATAGCAAGAAACAAGAGAAAGGAGTTGAAGATAGATAGCAAGAAACAAGTGAAAGGAGTTGAAGATAGATAGCAAGAAACAAGTGAAAGGAGTTGAAGATAGATAGCAAGAAACAAGAGAAAAAGGAGTTGAAGATAGATAGCAAGAAACAAGAGAAAAAGGAGTTGAAGATAGATAGCAAGAAACAAGAGAAAAGGAGTTGAAGATAGATAGCAAGAAACAAGAGAAAAAGAAGTTGAAGATAGATAGCAAGAAACAAGAGAAAGGAGTTGAAGATAGATAGCAAGAAACAAGAGAAAAAGGAGTTGAAGATAGATAGCAAGAAACAAGAGAAAAAGAAGTTGAAGATAGATAGCAAGAAACAAGAGAAAGGAGTTGAAGATAGATAGCAAGAAACAAGAGAAAAAGGAGTTGAAGATAGATAGCAAGAAACAAGAGAAAAAGAAGTTGAAGATAGATAGCAAGAAACAAGAGAAAGGAGTTGAAGATAGATAGCAAGAAACAAGAGAAAAAGAAGTTGAAGATAGATAGCAAGAAACAAGAGAAAAAGAAGTTGAAGATAGATAGCAAGAAACAAGAGAAAAAGAAGTTGAAGATAGATAGCAAGAAACAAGAGAAAAAGGAGTTGAAGATAGATAGCAAGAAACAAGAGAAAAAGGAGTTGAAGATAGATAGCAAGAAACAAGAGAAAAAGGAGTTGAAGATAGATAGCAAGAAACAAGAGAAAATGGAGTTGAAGATAGATAGCAAGAAACAAGAGAAAAATGAGAACGATTAGAAGTATTAGGGGATTAGTAGGTCAGTCAGTGAATCAGTCAAATAGTCTCTTAGTTGTGGGAGATAAAAGTTACTTAGTTATGGGAGATAAAAGTTACTTAATTATGGGAGATATAAGTTACTTAGTTATGGGAGATATAAGTTGCTTAATTATGGGAGATATAAGTTGCTTAATTTTGGGAGCTATAGTTACTTAGTGATGGGAGATAAAAGTTACTTAATTATGGGAGATATAAGTTACTTAGTTATGGGAGATATAAGTTACTTAATTATGGGAGATATAAGTTACTTAGTGATGGGAGATATAAGTTACTTAATTATGGGAGATATAAGTTACTTAATTATGGGAGATAAAAGTTACTTAATTATGGGAGATATAAGTTACTTAACTCGTTCAGTACGGAAGCATTTTATCAATGCAACGGAAGAGATTTCAGAGAGAAAACGTGTCGTATTTTGTAAAGTCATTGTACCATATTTATATTTATCTGAAACATAAAATATGATATATGAATGTTTAGATAATTGAACAAGGAATTAGATTTCACCAATACACAGATGATACAAAACATTGCAAAAAGAATAAAGTTTGATGACAGTTCACATTAATTAAATTGAGAGTGACGCACTATGCGGCGAAACGTATGTGACCGAAATTGAGATGACGCAGCACTAGTATTAATAGTAGCAGTGGTAGTAGTAGTAGTAGTAGTAGTAGTAGTAGTTGTAGTAGTTGTAGTAGTTGTAGTTGTAGTAGTAGTAGTTGTAGTAGTAGTAGTAGTTGTTGTTGTTGTAGCAGAAGTAATATAAGTAGTAGTAGTTCTAGCAGCACTAGTATTATTATTATTATTATTTGTTGTAGTAGTAGTAGTAGTAGTAGTAGTAGTAGTAGTAGTAGTTTTGGGAAAGTAAGTAGTAGAAGAAAATAGAATTTGAAGAAAGAATAAATGACAACGAGCAATACGCTGCCTTGAATTTCAATGATACTACCTGCTCGTATATAAATATTGAGAACTCTCTCCTCGCACAACTTGACATTAGGATATTGCATATAAATAAATATAAGTAAATTCCGTCTATGTTGATATTGACACAGAGTAACACTTAAAACTGCCAATGAAGCGAGTTTATATCCCTCTTGTTTTGAATCATTCAACCACGAACAGACCAAAATACAACACAGAGCTCACACGAACTTGCGAAGTACAATTGGCAATCTGTGAACGTGATCCTAACAGGCAAGTTATTCGGTCTAATCGTGGCACCTTTCACTGAACTTGAAGTATATCAGATAGTGACAAAGAAAAAATCACAGGGACGCGACCTGTAGAGGAAACAAAACAGGGGGAAACGTTGCTTCAACGAGCAAGCACACAACCATAATTGCCCGGTCGGACAAACCCACATTCTGGAGCAGTGGTTTTCAAATTGGGGAACGAGGGTTCAGCTAAGTCCAATACTTGGATTATGTTCAGCTGGCGTTACAAACACGCATGTAACATTGATGGAAATAATGGCATTTAAAATAAAAAGTGATATGGTAACAGCTTTTACGTATCATCATCATCATCATCATCATCATCATCATCATCATCATCATCATCATCATCATCATCATCATCAAGTACCGGGTCTGCTAGCTTAAGTAATCATGTCTCTCCACAACTTTCGATCTCGACAGTTATTTATCATTTCTGTTGTTGACCTTCTGCCAAGCCATTCTCTTATGCTGTCTGGTATCTTTTCTCTTTACTTCCCTCTATCTCTTCGTCCTTCAATTTTCTCACTTGTTACGATACATTCCAGCTGTTCTTTTCTCATTACATGGCCAAAAAATGATGATTGTTTCTTCCTAATATTGGATCATTGATTATCATGATTGCTTGCAACCAACCGTCTGTCAAGACGTCAAAGTCCATGTATAATATGGAAATTAGCTCTTTTTTTGCTTTGGCCTCTTTCAGAACGGTTTCATTACTCTTCTTAGCTGTCCGTGGTATTCTCAACATTCTTCTGTAAAACCACATTTCTACAGTAAAAAAAAAAAGTAAAGTACCCCAGTCACGCCAAGTGGCGTATAGGGAATATGGTGTTCTATCTATTGACCTTTCGAGCCGTAACCGGCCCATAGGGCGTAGACCAAGATACACCTTCTCCTATATGAATTTTTTTGTTCTAGCAGTTTTCTTTTAAAGATATTTTATCAAATCTCGACATCTGTCTCTGTTCTGTGCAAGCAGTTCTATCTCATTGAGGGAGCCGATTCCTGCTGCTCTTGCCTCTCTCATCAATGTTCTTCTCAGTGTCTCCCTGGGTCTTCCTCTTTTTCTTTTACCTGTTGTTTCCCATTTGAGGGCTTGCTTTGCTATTCGGTTATTATCTCTTCTCATCACATGTCCAGCGTTTGACCATCGTCTTTTCTTTATTACTGAAGATATTAGTGGTTGATTGGCGATTTCTCTAATTTCCTCGTTTGCTTTGAATTCGTTCCATGCTATACCAAGTATTTTCCTTAGACATTTATTTTCGAATGCGTTCAACTTTGTTTCTATATCTCTTGTTGTTTTCCAGCTTTCACACGCATACGTAAGGGTTGATAGTACATTTGATTTGAATAGCCTAAGTTTTGTATTTGTGCTGATGAGTTTTGAATATGGTGTTAGTCACCATAAATTTTACAGACCTTCGGCACATGATTTTTGGGGTAATGTGATCGGTATTACGCCCGTGCCGCTTTACTTTCTCAGAAAAAAATCCGGTACCCATTTAAGGCTGGATGAACCCGGAAGCCGTCGGTTAGGATCGAACCCTACCTCTTGTCCTTTGTAGTCCAGTTCACTAATCACTGAGCTATCGCGGCTCGCACATTTCTACAGACTCCAGTGATTTTCTTGTCTGTTGTCCTATTGTCCATGACTCGCATCCATATGTTAAGACTGGCTCTACATAACATTTAAGAACTCTTATTCTTGTTTCTATTGTCAAAAATGGATTGCATAGTATCTTCCTCATTTTCTGGAAAGCTGCTTTTGCCTGAGCCATTCTGCATCTCACCTCTTTTGTACATCTTCCGTCTGAGGTCAACAAAGTTCCCAAATATTTAAATTCATTTACCTGTTTTAATGTTGTTCCACTTGCCTTTATTTTGCACTGAGGTGATATCTTTTTCTTTGTTGTTACCATTACCTCTGTCTTTTTGCTATTAAGGCTGAGTCCTTTATTTTTGCTTTCTTTCACTATAATGTCTAACATTTCTTGTAACTCATTTTCAAACTTTGCGATTAAGACTGTATCATCAGCATACCTTACATTATTTATATTATGACCTCCGATTGTTATTCCAGGCATGCCCTTTATGGATCTTAAAATAATTTCACTATACATATTAAACAAATCTGGTGACAGCACACAACCTTGTCTAACACCCTGTTTTACTTGTTGAAACATTCCCAATTGGTTTCCAGTTCTTATGACCGCTGTTTGTTGCCAGTACATGGTCTTTATTATTCTTAGATCTTTGCTGTCTACGTGTATGCTTTCTAAAATTTTGATTATCTCTTGGTGCTTTACTTTGTCAAATGCCTTGGTGTAATCTATGAAACATAGGTATAGATCTGTTTTCACCTCTATGGCTCTTTCTACTAAAGATCTTATGATATAAATGGCATTGCTTGTTCCTTTATCTCTAACAAAACCACACTGTTCATCGCTAATTTCTGGACTGATTTTGTTTCGCACTCTTCGCATGATGATTCTTAGTAATATCTTAGTCATATGACTCATAAGGCTTATTGTGCGATGATCATCACATTCAATCGCATCAGATTTCTTTGGTAGGGCTATGAATATTGATTTGAGCATGTCGTCTGGTATATATATATATCCGCTGTTGTAGATATCATTCAATATTTTTGTTATTATTTATATTCCAAAATCACGCATGGCTTCAATCTCTTCTTTAGTTATATTATCTGGTCCAGGAGCTTTGCCTGCTTTCATATTGCGCAAGGCGTCTTCCACTTCTTCTCTGAGTATTTCTGGTCCTTCTCCATTATCCTTAATATTTACTTCCGTTCGTTCATCATTATAAAGATCTTTAATGTATTCTGTCCATCGTTCCCTTATGTTTTCTTGATCAATCAACAGTTCTCCTTCCTTTGATCTTAAACATCCAGTTTTTGATTGCGTTTTTCTAACACTGTTAATTCTTCAATTTGTTTGTATATAGCTTTGGCATCACCTTTTTGTTGCATTTCAATCTCTTTGCACCTCTCTTTTAGCCATGCTTCTTTTGCTTCATTGCCTTCACATATGTGAGAAACAAAACAAAAGTAGAACGACATTTCGGCCAAGAAGGCCTTCAGCTGGAACAACAAACAACACAAAAATATACGCACATAACATTGTTCAAGTTATAACATACAAAATTGTATTGTTGTTGTTCACTGATATTATTCTTGTTGTGGATGTGATCATTGATGTCTTTCCTGGAAGATAAAAGACAACAACACATCCTTCTACTCTACAATCAAAGTAATGGAGAAAAAAACATGTACTTAACATTTAAAAACTTATGTGGTTAAAAATAAAATATTACACTCTGGTAACTCATATTATTCACAATTGGATCTTTTTGTTATAAGCATTAACTATTGATACATCTTTCATCACTCCAAGAATGGAGGAATATCTAGGAAGTTGAGTGGCAAATGAACAATTCACAAGTAGGAGAAGACTCAAGATGCATCAAAGCTTGTCAAATCATCGGACAGCTATCACCACTATTGTCCAACAAGGAAATAACTAGAGGCAAAATGGGCTCTCTACAATACAATCTTCATCTCAACTTTGTGCTATCAATGCTAGACCAATAACAAGAAAAATAACCTCTATTGAGATTAACTGTGTTAGACGAATGGCATGAACCAGCCTGAGAGATAAGATCAGAAATTAAGAACTGAGAAGAAAAAAAAGCTAAGAATAATTTCCGAAAAAAGAAACAACAGATAAAATGATTTGACCACGTGATAAGTCAGAAAGATCAAAAGAGAACGAGCACGTCGCGAGAACACCAGACTCAAGGGCTGACTACACAAAATATGGATTGGCGGAATATTAGAAACATTAGGAAACATAGCAGCAGAAGAGATAAAGACGGCAAAGTGTATCTCCCCTCAACGCTGAAAGGCAAATGAGGAAGGAAAGAAGAAGAAGAAGATATAATTCATTGATAAATATTTTACTTTAGCTGAGAGTTTGACTTTTGTATGTGGGTGATGACTTAAGTTGAAACAACTTCCATAAAATAACCATTTTGAAAATCAACGGAATATGTTCTGGACATATTCATCCACAAATGATGCACACATTGTCCACCATTAGAACAAAAATCTGAGCCGCGATAGCTCAGTGGTTAGTGAACTGGACTACAAAGGACAAGAGGTAGGGTTCGACCGTGATCGACGGCTTCCATGTACACCCAGCCTTAAATGGGTACCAGATTTTTCTTCTGGAAGTAAAGTGGCACTGGCGTAATACCGACCACATTACCCCCAAAAATCCTGTGCCGAAGGTCTATAAACATTATGGTCACTAACACCATATTCCAAATACGCCACTTGGCGTGACGGGGCACTAACACCATATTTCCTATACGCCATTTGGCGTGACGTGGCACTAACACTATATTCCCTATACGCCATTTGGCGTCACGGGGCACTAACACCATATTTCCTATACGCCACTTGGCGTGACGGGGCACTAACACCATATTCCCTATACGCCACTTGGCGTGACGGGGCACGAACTGCATATTCCCTATACGCCACTTGGCGTGACGGGGCACGAACACCATATTCCCTATACGCCACTTGGCGTGACGGGGCACTAACACCATATTCCCTATACGCCACTTGGCGTGACGGGGCACTAACACCATATTCCCTATACGCCACTTGGCGTGACGGGGCACTAATACCATATTCCCTATACGCCACTTGGCGTGACGGGGCACTAACACCATATTCCCTATACGCCACTTGGCGTGACGGGGCTCTAACACCATATTCCCTATACGCCACTTGGCGTGACGAGGCACAAACACCATATTCCCTATACGCCACTTGGCGTGACGGGGCACTAACACCATATTCCCTATACGCCACTTGGCGTGACGGGGCACGAACACCATATTCCCTATACGCCACTTGGCGTGACGGGGCACGAACACCATATTCCCTATACGCCACTTGGCGTGACGGGGCTCTTTACTATTTTTTGTTTAGAACGACAAAAACCACTTTGAGATGAAAACACACAGCCGTGACTGAAATGCCTGGGAACATTGTTCACTTCAGATGGTAGATGACAATCAAAATAACCCGGACATAGACTGCACTTTAATGTAAAAAAATAAATTATGCAACCATTTTATTAATCATTATCAACATGTGCCATTCCGGTTGGCGTATGCGATCATGTCCTTCCACAATCTTCAATCCACAGTGCATCGAATCAGTTCTGATGTTGACTGTTTACCATGCCATGACACCAAGCTATCTAAGTATCTTCTCTCTCTGTCGTCCGCGATCTCTGTTTGCCTGTATTTTGCCAGTTGTAACAAAGTATCCCAACTTTCCTCTTCTCATTATGCGCCCAAAACACGTTAATTGTTGCTTCCTGTTTCTTAGGAGTTCCCTCTTTTGTGTTGGCCTCTTTGAGAACTTCCTCATTGGTCTTTTTATCTGCCCATGGAGCTTTCAACATTCTTCTGAGAAATCCCATCTCTGTGGCCTCTAATCGTCTTTTCATTTGTTTATCTACTGTCCATGATTCGCTTCCATAGGTAAGAATTGGCTCTATATAGCACCGATGATCTCTCTCTCTCTCTCTGTTCTCTCTCTCTCTTGTCTCTCTCTCTCTTCTCTCTCTCTCTCTCTCTCTCTCTCTCTCTCTCTCTCTCTCTCTCTCTCTTTCTCTCATTTCTAGTGGCATAGATGGGTTGTATAATTCTTTTTTCATTTTATGAAATGCTATTTTGGCCTGAACTATTCTGCTTTTTATTTCTGTGGTGCATCTTCCATTTGATATTATTGTGCCCAAGTATTTGAAACGTTGCACTTGTTTCACATTTGTCCTGTTTATTTTTATGCTGCATGATGGTGATGATTGTTTCTTCGATATAACCATTACTTCTGTTTTCTTACTATTCAGACTGAGACCTTTTTTGTTGCTTTCTTTGACTATTATGTCTATCCTTTCTTGTAGTTCATTTTCTGTCTAACCATTATATTACCATGGCGTAAAGAGAAAAAGTCCTATGATGTTTAAATAGGGAATGTCTAACATGGAGCAGCGACAGCTCAAGTAAAGGTACAGGTAAAGTACGAGACTTGAATCGGCGTCTTAGCTCGCGAGTTTTCACCCATATGTGTTCGGCCGTCTATCCAGAAGTGTTCTGAGACTTCTGGATAGTGTCGCTTTAAGCATCAAAACTCACGATACGAGGCGGCATTTCTCACCTTCCCAGAGTACTATCCAGGTACCCATTTCTGCCAGGAAACAGATATCAAGAAAGGGATAACAGGAAAGAGACCAAAAGGAAGAGAGGACAGGAAAGAGATAACAGCAAAAAGAGATAAAAGGGAAGAGAGAAGAGGAAAGAGATAAAAGGAAAGAGAGGAACAGGAAAGAGATAACAGGAAAGAGATAAAAGGGAAGAGAGAACTGGAAAGAGTAACAGGAAAGAGATAAAAGAGACGAGAGAACAGGAAGAGATAAAAGGGAAGAGAGAACTGGAAAGAGTAACAGGAAAGAGATAAAAGAGACGAGAGAACAGGAAAGAGATAAAAAGAAGAGATAACAGCAAAGAGATTTTTTTTTAAAAAAGGAAAGAGAGAACAGCAAAGAAAAAGAAAAATACGAGACAGTTAAGGAAATTCAATCCGTAGGAAGTCAGCAAGAGAAATGTCAAAATGTGGGGATAGTTCAGTTTCGTCGACAGATCCCCTCATTGTACAACGAGACAACCCCACAGTGCTGAGATCCCCTCATTGTACAACAAGATAGCCCCACAGTGCTGAGATCCCCTCATTGTACAACAAGATAGCCCCACAGTGCTGAGATCCCCTCATTGTACAACGAGACAACCCCACAGTGCTGAGATCCCTCATTGTACAACAAGATAGCCCCACAGTGCTGAGATCCCCTCATTGTACAACGAGATAGCCCCACAGTGCTGAGATCCCCTCATTGTACAACGAGATAGCCCCACAGTGCTGAGATCCCCTCATTGTACAACAGGATAGCCCCACAGTGCTGAGATCACTCATTGTACAACGAGATAGCCCCACAGTGCTGAGATCCCCTCATTGTACAACGAGATAGCCCCACAGTGCTGAGATCCCCTCATTGTACAACGAGATAGCCCCACAGTGCTGAGATCCCCTCATTGTACAACGAGATAGCCCCACAGTGCTGAGATCCCCTCATTGTACAACGACGAGACAACCCCACAGTGCTGAGATCCCCTCATTGTACAACGAGATAGCCCCACAGTGCTGATATCCCCTAATTGTACAACGAGAAACCCCACAGTGCTGAGATTCCCTCATTGTACAACGAGACAACCCCACAGTGCTGAGATCCCCTCATTGTACAACGAGAAACCCCACAGTGCTGAGATCCCCTCATTGTACAACGAGACAACCCCACAGTGCTGAGATCCCCTCATTGTACAACGAGAAACCCCACAGTGCTGAGATCCCCTCATTGTACAACGAGACAGCCCCACAGTGCTGAGATCCCCTCAATGTACAACGAGATAGCCCCACAGTGCTGAGATCCCCTCATTGTACAACGAGAAACCCCCACAATGCTGAGATCCCCTCATTGTACAACGAGACAACCCCACAGTGCTGACTGAGATCCCCTCATTGTACAACGAGATAGCCCCACAGTGCTGAGATCACCTCATTGCAATCGAGACAACCCCACAGTGCTGAGATCCCCTCATTGCACAACAAGACAACCCCACAGTGCTGAGATCCCCTCATTGCACAACAAGACAACCCCACAGCGCTGAGATCACCTCATTGCACAACGAGACAACCCCACAGTGCTGAGATCCCCTCATTGCACAACAAGACAACCCCACGGTGCTGAGATCCCCTCATTGCAAATCGAGACAACCCCACAGTGCTGAGATCACCTCATTGTACAACGAGACAACCCCACAGTGCTGAGATCCCCACATTGCACAACGAGACAACCCAACAGTGCTAAGATCCCCTCATTGCACAACGAGACAACCCCACAGTGCTGAGATCTCCATATGCACAACGAGACAACCCCACAGTGCTGAGATCCCCACATTGCACAACAAGACAACCCCACAGTGCTGATATCCCCTCATTGCACAACGAGACAACCCCACAGTGCTGAGATCCCCTCATTGCACAACGAGACAACCCACCGTTCTGAGATACCCCCCCCCCATTGCACAATGAGACAACCCCACAGTGCTGAGATCCCCACATTGCACAAAGAGACAACCCCACAGTGCTGAGGTCCCCACATTGCACAACGAGACAACCCCACAGTGCTGATATCCTCACATTGCATAACGAGACAACTCCACCGTTCTGAGACCCCCCCCACCCATTGCACAATGAGGCAACCCTCAGTGCTGAGATCTTCCCATTGCACAACGAGACAACCCACAGTGCTAAGATCTCGCATCACCACGGTTGCCTTTTCGAAACACAACCGTGAAAGCACTGACGATGGTTTCGGATCGGATTCACGAACTCTTTAGCACTTGCGATGACCTTGACCCAACCTCCTTAGTGGTCTCTTAAGATACGAGTTCCAGGTGACATGGGCTGTATTCTGTTCTCTTCTGATCGTAATCAGAGACTAGGTAGCAACACGAGCGTGGCTGGTGACAGTGGCTCTGTTCTAGGTAGCAACACGGACGTGGCAGGTGACAGTGGCTCTATTCTAGGTAGCAACACGGGCGTGGCAGGTGACAGTGGCTCTTTTCTAGGTAAAAACACGGTCGTGGCAGGTGACAGTGGCTCTATTTTAGGTAGCAACACGGACGTGGCAGGTGACAGTTGTTCTATTCTAGGTAGCCACACGGACGTGGCAGGTGACAGTGGTTCTATTCTAGGTAGCCAGACGGGCGTGGCAGGTGACAGTGGTTCTATTCTAGGTAGCCACACGGACGTGGCAGGTGACAGTGGTTCTATTCTAGGTAGCCACACGGACGTGGCAGGTGACAGTTGTTCTATTCTAGGTAGCCACACGGACGTGGCAGGTGACAGTTGTTCTATTCTAGGTAGCCAGACGGGCGTGGCAGGTGACAGTGGTTCTATTCTATGTAGCAACACGGGCGTGGCAGGTGACAGTGGCTCTATTCTATGTAGCAACACGGGCGTGGCAGGTGACAGTGGTTCTATTCTATGTAGCAACACGGGCGTGGCAGGTGACAGTAGCTCTATTCTAGGTAGCAACACGGGCGTGGCAGGTGACAGTGGTTCTATTCTATGTAGCAACACGGGCGTGGCAGGTGACAGTGGTTCTATTCTATGTAGCAACACGGGCGTGGCAGGTGACAGTGGCTCTATTCTATGTAGCAACACGGGCGTGGCAGGTGACAGTGGTTCTATTCTATGTAGCAACACGGGCGTGGCAGGTGACAGTAGCTCTATTCTATGTAGCAACACGGGCGTGGCAGGTGACAGTGGTTCTATTCTATGTAGCAACACGGGCGTGGCAGGTGACAGTGGTTCTATTCTAGTAGCCACACGGACGTGGCAGGTGACAGTGGTTCTATTCTAGTAGCCACACGGACGTGGCAGGTGACAGTAGCTCTATTCTAGGTAGCAACACGGGCGTGGCAGGTGACAGTGGTTCTATTCTATGTAGCAACACGGGCGTGGCAGGTGACAGTGGTTCTATTCTATGTAGCCACACGGACGTGGCAGGTGACAGTGGTTCTATTCTATGTAGCAACACGGGCGTGGCAGGTGACAGTGGTTCTATTCTACGTAGCCACACGGACGTGGCAGGTGACAGTGGTTCTATTCTATGTAGCCACACGGACGTGGCAGGTGACAGTGGTTCTATTCTATGTAGCAACACGGGCGTGGCAGGTGACAGTGGTTCTATTCTACGTAGCCACACGGACGTGGCAGGTGACAGTGGTTCTATTCTATGTAGCAACACGGGCGTGGCAGGTGACAGTGGTTCTATTCTAGTAGCCACACGGACGTGGCAGGTGACAGTGGTTCTATTCTATGTAGCAACACGGGCGTGGCAGGTGACAGTGGTTCTATTCTAGTAGCCACACGGACGTGGCAGGTGACAGTGGTTCTATTCTATGTAGCAACACGGGCGTGGCAGGTGACAGTGGTTCTATTCTAGTAGCCACACGGACGTGGCAGGTGACAGTGGTTCTATTCTATGTAGCAACACGGGCGTGGCAGGTGACAGTAGCTCTATTCTAGTTAGCAACACGGGCGGCTGTGGAGACAGAAATTTGTGGAGAATCATGACCATCTACGCCTGCGGGCACGATAAAAATAAGTAGCATATCCTTTACAGAACGTTGCTATTACCCCAGCATATTTAGGCTGTATAATTGTCTAGGCATTATACATCATTGGTTTGCCATTACCTTCTGACGGTAGGCGCGGTCCTGAGCAAGGTAATCCCACAAGTCGCGATTTCTTAAACGTCCGCGCTCAGCGGGACTCGATCCCCGGACCTCGGGGTTGTGACTGAGATGGCTACCTCCAAGCCACGGACGGCTACTGCAGGCACGATTTCAGAATAATAAAAACAAACATATTTCAGGATTAAGCGAGTTTTCTTAACCAAATTGTCTCCAGAATGAGAGATAGCTGAGCTTTGAAAGAATCTATAATAGGAACATTAACTCAGACATTTTATGGTCATCTTGTAGAGTTTGTATGCCAGACTTGTTCTTTCCTTTTCTGTCGATCTGTTCTTGACTTGGAGTGTTCTATGAGAAATGAGGGATGTATAATATAATCTGGTAACTGTAGATGTTATGTTCTTTGTATTTTTTGTTACTTTTCCTTTCAGAAGTAGAGCCGCTCCTGGGCATATCTGGACGCTGTTAAGAAGTAAATGTTTTTGTTATAGCATTTCTCTTTTATTACGTCATCCATCTTTTCCTTGGTCTCCCTCTTACTCTCTGTCCTGATATTTTGAGGCAAAAAGTTGTTGGTGTTATCTGGTCTGTTATCATTCTCACCAAGTGTCCAAACTTGCTCACTTGTAAGTAAAAGTAAAGTAAAGTACCCCCGTCACGACAAGTGGCGTATAGGGAATATGGTGTTAGTGACCATAAATTTTACAGACCTTCAGCACATGATTTTTGGGGTAATCTGGTCGGTATTACGCCCGTGCCGCTTTACTTTCCCAGAAAAAATCCGGTACCCATTTAAGGCTGGGTGAACACAGAAGCCGTCTGTTGAGATCGAACCCTACCCCTTGTCCTTTGTAGTCCAGTTCACTAGCCAGTGAGCTATCGTGGCTCCCTTTTTCACTTGTAGTTTGTCTATATTTTACAGGCACGGTTTAATTCCGATATGTCTCTAATGTTCATATTGGGTGTTCAATCTATCTTTGTGCTGTATGTTTTCTTTCTCAAGCAACTCATTTTTCAAATGTACTATCAACCCTTACGTATGCGTGTGAAAGCTGGAAAACAACAAGAGATATAGAAACAAAGTTGAACGCATTCGAAAATAAATGTCTAAGGAGAATACTTGGTATAGCGTGGAACGAATTCAAAACAAACGAGGAAATTAGAGAAATCGCCAATCAACCACTAATATCTTCAGTAATAAAGAAAAGATGATGGTCATATATTGGACATGTGATGAGAAGAGATAATAACCGAATAGCAAAGCAAGCCCTCATGTGGGAAACAACAGGTAAAAGAAAAAGAGGAAGACCCAGGGAGACACTGAGAAGAACATTGATGAGAGAGGCAAGAGCAGCAGGAATCGGCTCCCTCAATGAGATAGAGCTGCTTGCACAGAACAGAGACAGATGGCGAGATTTGATAAAATATCTTTAAAAGAAAACTGCTAGAACAAAAAATTCATATAGGAGAAGGTGTATCTTGGTCTACGCCCTATGGGCCGGTTACGGCTCGAAAGGTCAATAGATCTTCTGTGTGTGGCTTTGTTCAATGGTCATGTTTAACATTGGTAACATAAGGCTGGTATTTAATTGCTAGCTATAAAAAATATCATCATCATCATCATCATGTGCCTTACCGGTTGGCGTAGGTGATCATGTCCCTCCACAATCTTCTATCTACAGTGCATCGTATCAGTTCTGTTGTTGACTGTTTTCCATGCCATGACATCAAGCTATCCAGTATTTTCTCTCTTTGTCGCCCGCGTTTTATTTCTCCTTTTATTTTGCCAGTTGTAACCAAGTATTCCAATTTTCCTCTTCTCATGATGTGCCCGAAAAATGTTGATTGCTTCTTTCTGATGTTTTTAAGAGCTCCCTTTTTGTGTTGGCCTCCTTGAAAATAAAAAATATAGAGAACCGCAATAGCTCAGTGGTTAGTGAACTGGACTACAAAGGACAAGAGATAGGGTTCGATTCCAATCGACGCCTTCCGGTTCACCCAGCTTTAATGGGTACCGGATTTTTTTTCTGGGAAAGTAAAGCTGCACGGACATAATGCTAATCACATTACCCCAAAAATCATGTTCCGAAGGTCTGTAAAATTTATGGTTACTAACACCATATTCCCTATACGTCACTTGACGTGACGGGGGCTCTTTACTTTACTTTTACTTACAAGTGAACAAGTTTGGACACTAACACCATATTCCCTATACGTCACGGGGGCTCTTTACTTTATCAATAATATCGGTAGTCGAATAATGTGGTGTAAAATAAGAGTTATAAAGAAAATAAGAGTTATAAATAAAATAAGAGTTATAAATAAAATAAGAGTTATAAAGAAATAAGAGTTAGTTGCAAACCTCATTAAAACCTTCGATATTAATGCTGAAAATGGAAAGACTAAACACAGGACAAAACACTAGTTGGCCGGGGACTGGTTGGTTTCGAGGCAAGACGCCGGCCTCGAGACAGAGAGAGAGGTTGTGGGTTCAAATCCCGGCTGCACCAGTTGGGATTTTTATTTATGATTTCTCTCTGCGGCAACCATCCCTGGTCTCAGCAGCGAGGCCCGGCTTGAAACGTCAATTACTGATCGAGGAAAAAAATATGAGTACATCCGAAGACGGAGTTATCTGCCTCTGCGGCGAGAGACCCCTTTGCACACGGCTGCCAGTGAAAAATGAATTAACACGCAAAATCTGTTCCTAGTCTTTAGGGACTTCGTCAGAGGTAAAAACTGGCGAACGAAAAAAAAAATACTAGTTGAGATACACTTTTGGTCGACAGGACTTGCTCTACATTTAGAACAGTAGCAGCAGAACAGAGACATGCCAACCAACTTCATACGAATCAAATCGGTCTCGCGCCTATCTTAAAACACGACCCTCAACTTCCACATTTTGAAAACCGCTGCTCAAGAGGTAAAGTTGTGTCCCTTATGTTAATCTTTGCCTTTTGTCCCGCGCTTTTAATTCCCACTTTTCCTTGTTCCGCAGTTCCCACCTTCTGACACCATTTACCAAACCACTTTACATGCCCCTCGTGGACACACAACTGTAAGATTCATCAACTTTCCCCGCACTGCATTTCCCATTTTGTGTAAACTTGCAGACCGCACTTAACATAAGCATTCACACGAGACTTCTAAGACCCGACACGAAGAAATGATAAAACAAAAAAGCCAGAAAGAAAGTTGTGGAGACTCATGATCATCTACGCCGGCGGGCACGATAAAAATTAGTAGCATATCCTTTACAGAACGTTGCTATTACCCCCAGCATATTTTGGCTGTATAATTGTTTTGCAGACCGTACTTAACATAGCTATTCACACGAGATTTCTAAGACCAGACAGGAAGAACTGAGAAAAAAAAAGTATGGAATAATTCCCGCCATAGAGTACATAAAGAAACAACACATAAAATGGTTTGGCCTGGTGATAAGACAGAAAAATCAAAACATAACACGAGCCTTCAATAAACGTTGCGACAATAGTGCGACCCAAGTGCCGACCACGAAAAATATTGATTGGTGGAATATTAGAAACACTAGGAGACATAACAGCAGCAGAGGCGAACAGAAGAGCTCTACTACCACGCCCTGAAGCACATTACTCAACATTATTGACAACCAGTCTCTTTTTAAATGAAAACGGTCCCAGTGCCTATCACAAAACGACCCCAGTACTTACCACAAAACGGTCCCAGTACCTATCACAAAACGACCCCAGTACCTATCACAAAACGGTTGCAGTACCTATCACAAAACGGTTCCAGTACCTATCACAAAACGGTTCCAGTACTTATCCCAAAACGGTCCCAGTACTTATCATAAATCGATGTGCCATCGGCAACAAATAATGTGTCATTTTTAAATAAATTATCGGCAGAATGGAAGAAAGGTACCTGTATGGCCTATAGTTGCGTAGTGTTAGAAAAAAAAAGTACTTTTAAAAATAGGTTATAATCTGTGACAGAAAAGGTTAGAAACTGTGACAGTTAAAAAAGGTTAGAAACTGTGACAGTTAAAAAAGGTTAGAAACTGTGACAGTTAGAAAAGGTTAGAAACTGTGACAGTTAAAAAAGGTTAGAAACTGTGACAGTTAGAAAAGGTTTATAATCTGTGAGAGTTAAAATAGCTTTATAATCTGTGAGAGTTAAAATAGCTTTATAATCTGTGGGAGTTAAAATAGGTTTATAATATGTGGCAGAAAAGGTTAGAAACTGTGACAGTTAAAAAAGGTTAGAAACTGTGACAGTTAGAAAAGGTTAGAAACTGTGACAGTTAAAAAAGGTTAGAAACTGTGACAGTTAGAAAAGGTTTATAATCTGTGAGAGTTAAAATAGCTTTATAATCTGTGGGAGTTAAAATAGGTTTATAATATGTGGCAGAAAAGGTTAGAAACTGTGACAGTTAAAAAAGGTTAGAAACTGTGACAGTTAAAAAAGGTTAGAAACTGTGACTATTAGAAAAGGTTTATAATCTGTCAGAGTTAAAATAGCTTTATAATCTGTGGGAGTTAAAATAGGTTTATAATCTGCGACAGTTAAAATAGGTTATAATCTGTGACTGTTAAAATAGGTTATATAACCTGTGACAGTTGGAATAGGTTATAATCTGTGACAGTTGGAGTAGGTTATAACCTGTGACTGTTAAAATAGGTTATAATAATCTGTGACAGCTGGAATAGTTTATAATCTGTGACAGTTGGAATGGAGACGGTTGAAAAAATCTGTCAAGGAGGCGGCTGAAAAAGTCTGTCGTGGAGACGGCTGAAAAAGTCTGTCATGGAGATGGCTGAAAAAGTCTGTCGTGGAGACGGCTGAAAAAGTCTGTCATGGAGACGGCTGACAAAGTCTGTCATGGAGACGGCTGACAAAGTCTGTCATGGAGACGGCTGACAAAGTCTGTCAGTGGAGACGGCTGACAATGTCTGTCATGGAGACGGCTGACAAAGTCTGTCAGTGGAGACAGCTGACAAAGTCTGTCAGTGGAGATAGCTGACAAAGTCTGTCATGGAGACGGCTGACAAAGTCTGTCAGTGGAGACGGCTGACAAAGTCTGTCAGTGGAGACGGCTGACAAAGTCTGTCATGGAGACGGCTGACAAAGTCTGTCATGGAGACAGCTAACAAAGTCTGTCAGTGGAGACGGCTGACAAAGTCTGTCATGGAGACGGCTGACAAAGTCTGTCAGGGGAGACGGCTGACAAAGTCTGTCAGGGGAGACGGCTGACAAAGTCTGTCAGGGGAGACGGCTGACAAAGTCTGTCATGGAGACGGCTAACAAAGTCTGTCAGGGTGCCCCAATGACACTGGGTTATGGGATAAAGAGGAAGACGTGTTGACAATAAATAATTGTCAAAATATTGTCACATTTATCTTTAGACCAAACAATTGTCAAAATATTGTCACATTTATCTTTAGACCAAACAAATGTCAAAATATTGTCACATTTATCTTTAGAACAAACAATTGTCAAAATATTGTCACATTTATCTTTAGACCAAACAATTGTCAAAATATTGTCACATTTATCTTTAGACCAAACAATTGTCAAAATATTGTCACATTTATCTTTAGAACAAACAATTGTCAAAATATTGTCATATTTATCTATATAACAAATAATTGTCAAAATATTATCATATGTATCCCTGCATGAACTAATTGTCAAAATTATGTCATATTTATCTTTACAACAAATAATTGTCAAAATAGTGTCACATGTATCTTTAGAACAAAAAATTGTCAAAATATTGTCACATTTATCCATACAAGAATTAATTGTCAAAATATGGTCATAATTATCTTTACAACAAATAATTGTCAAATGTATCCCTACATGAATTAATTGTCAAACTATTGTCAAAATAATGCCATATTTATCCCAACTGATATTCTTCTTCTTCTTCTTCTTCTTTCCTTCCTCATCTGCCTTTCAGCGTCGAGGGGAGATATAATTTGCGGTCTTTTGCTCTTATGTTCGCCTCTGCTGCTGTTATGTTTCATAGTGCTTCTAATATTCCATCGATCCATCTTTTTCGTGGTCGACCCTTGGGTCTGTTGTTCTCACAACGTTTGTTGAAGGCTCGTTGTGTTGTGTTTTGTTCTTTCTGCCTTGTCACGTGGCCGAACCATTTTATCTGTTGTTTCCTTATATATTCTATGGCTGGGGCTATTCCTAGCTTTTTTCTCAGTTCTACATTTCTGATCTTATCTCTCAGACTGTTTCCTGTCATTCGTCTAACACATTTCATCTCTGTAGAGGTTATTTTTCTTATTGTTCTTGCATCTAGAGTCCAGGTCTGGCATTGGTAGCACAACGTTGGAATGAAGATTGTATTGTATAGTGCTCGTTTTGCCTCCAGAGTTATTTCCTTGTTGGACAATAGTGGTGATAACTGTCCGATGATTTGACAAGCTTTGTTGCATCTTGATTCTATCTCTGCTGTTTGGGAATTGTCGTTTGTCATTAGACTTCCTAGGTATTTGAATTCCTCTACTTGTTTTAGTTGTCTGCCTTCTATAGTTATGTTGATGTTCTGTTTATTTTTGGCGACATTCATGACTTCTGTTTTGTTGATGTTGATTTTCATGTTGTATTTTGTTCCTAAGATGTTGAGTTTGTTTAAGTGTTCTTGTAGGTCTTCTATTGTTTCATGTATTAGTGCCTGGTCGTCTGCAAATAGAAGCTCGTTGATCTCCTCTGTCTCTGATGGGTTGGCTAGCTTGCATATATGGTCCATGTATGTAATAAACAGTAGGGGGGATAGTACGCACCCCTGTCTTACACCTGATCTAACTTCGAAGTGGTCTGTGTAGCCTGCTGCTGTTCTGACCCTGCAGCTGCTGTTGGCGTAGAGACTTTTAATAATGTTGGTTAGATGTTGGCTTACTCCGTATGTTGTTAGTATCTCCCACAGTTGTTCTCTGTTTACTCTGTCGAATGCTTTTTCCTGGTCAATGAAGGCTATGTATAAGTTTTGGTTGTGTTCTGTCGTTTTTTCTGCAAGCTGTTTTAGTGTGAATAGTGCGTCGGTACATCCTCTGTTTAACTGATATTAATTGTAAAAATAATGTCATATTTAACCCTACATGAATTAATTGTCAAACTATTGTCGTATTTATCAATACAGGAATTAATTGTCAAAATAGTGTCATATATCTTTATATATATATATATATATATATATATATATATATATATATATATATATATATAAATTTTCATATATTGTCATATTTATCTTTGCCAAAATGGTACTTGGTCAAATATTGTCACATTTATCCTCACATTAGAAATCTTTTTTTAATTTAAATACAATTCGAGGTGTGAAAAACATTAAACAAATGTATATTTTTGAAACGATCAACTAAAATACCAGCAGTAAAGGTCTGTGAATAATAACAAATAATTTTTACTGTGAAAATTTTTTTAATGTCAGATCTACAGCATTTGTGATTCAGGAAGTGGCGGCAACCAATAATAACGCCACCTAGAGACGGGATTAGTAGGTAATCCATGAGAAGTAGTAATTCTAGGGCCAGAACACATCGCCACTCGTTAATTTCACCACGAGCATGATACTGCAAAGCCTCGTACACGCCTCGTCAAGTCTAGCATTTTATCGATTTTGGTTGATAGTTCTTTAAGACAAGTAAAGTAGCTTTTAGACTTGAGTGATAAGGAAAGTAGTACACGGGACATTTGATAGAGAAAATAGTTTAGTTTTGAAGTACCATTGATGTAAAGTCGAATGACAGGAAAGTACCATTGATGTAAAGTCGAATGACAGGAAAGTACCATTGATGTAAAGTCGAATGACAGGAAAGTACCATTGATGTAAAGTCGAATGACAGGAAAGTACCATTGATGTAAAGTCGAATGACAGGAAAGTACCATTGATGTAAAGTCGAATGACAGGAAAGTACCATTGATGTAAAGTCGAATGACAGGAAAGTACCATTGATGTAAAGTCGAATGACAGGAAAGTACCATTGATGTAAAGTCGAATGACAGGAAAGTACCATTGATGTAAAGTCGAATGACAGGAAAGTACCATTGATGTAAAGTCGAATGGCAGGAAAGTCTGAGAGAAAAGATCAGAAATGAAGAACTGAGAAAAAAGCTAGGAATAGCCCCCGCCATAGAATACATAAAGAAACAACAGATAAAATGGTTTGGCCATGTGACAATGTGGAGCCGCGATAGCTCAGTGGTTAGTGAACTGGACTACAAAGGACAAGAGGTAGGGTTCAATCCCAACCGACGGCTTCCGGGTTCACCCTGTCTTTAATGGGTACCGGAATTTTTTCAGGGAAAGTGAAGCGGCACGGGCGTAATACCGACCACATAACCCCAAAAATCATGTGTCGAAGGTCTGTAAAATATATGGTCACCAACGCCATATTCCCTATACGCCACTTGGCGTGACGGGTGTACTTTACTTTTTTTTTTTTTTATGTGACAATGTCAAAAGATCAAAACACAACACAACGAGCTTTCAGCAAATATGAGAATACCAGACTCAATGGTCGACCACGAAAAAGATGGATGGGTGGGATATTAGAAGTACTAGGAACATAACAACAGCAGAGGCGAATAGAAGAGCGAAATATCGCAAATTATATCTTCCCTCGACGCTGAAAGGCAAATGAGGAAGGAAAGAAGAAGAAGAATGTATGTAAAGTGGGGATCAAATTGTATCACAAATGACAAACGAGATGGAACTTATCACATACACTCATACATACACAATATGAGAAAGAAAATAGCAAACGGAGCACAGGAGAAAAGATATAGACAAAATGAGAAAGAAAATAGCAATTAAAACAAATGAATATAAAAGTGGTATAAGAGCCAGTGAAGACAGAAAGTAGTAAAAGACCAAATGAGAAAGAACGTAGCAAATAAAATAATTGAATGACTGGCACTCAGTGTGGCCTGGTACTGGTACAAAGAGGACATAGCCAAGTTTGTTCTTCATTCCTTAAGAGAAGAGGAGGAGAATGGGTGGGACCATGATGTAGATATTGAGAGACTTAGAAGTCTATAGGTGGGAAAGGGGTCTGGTCGATCTGGAGTGCTTAGTTGGGAAAGCTGATGTGTACAATCAACACATTACAGGAACAACCAGTCTGCATACGCTTCGAGAAATGCTGGAACGGGCGGTGGAGCGGATATGGGGATGCACCGACTGAAATTAAACTGATTCTATATGTAGAAGATGAAAGAATGTAACAGACTAGAGCGACGTTTCTCAAACTCTAGTCGCCAGCGGCGCCGTCACAGGGCAAAGGCTCAAAGAATAAAATGATAGTTTGTAGCTAAATGGAAAGATGTTGAATGTTTTAGAGAGCCTACATCAATTGGCGAAACGTATACATTTGAACCAAACTACTGGCGAAACGTATACATATTAACCAAACTACTGGCGAAACGTATACTTTTTTTACCAAACTACTGGCGAAACGTATACTTTTTAACCAAACTACTGGCGAAACGTATACTTTTTACCAAACTACTGGCGAAACGTGTGATTGCTTGCTACAAACCGTCTGCCAAGACGCCAAAGGCTGTATTCATTTGGAAAGTAAGAATGAATGAATGAAAGCAGAAAGGAAAATAAATCGTAAATTGAGCTGAAGTTGAATCCTGGGTGTGCGTGGCAACAAAACGTATTTAATGGGGGTCCGCGGCAACAAAACATATTTAATGGGGGTCCGTTGCAACAAAACGTATTTAATGGGTGTCCGTGGCAACAAAACGTATTTAATGGGTGCCCGCGACAACAAACGTATTTAATGGGGGTCCGCAGTAAAGGTTAGTTTGAGAACCTCTGAAATAAAATTATAATAAAAATAGCACAAAGAGTAGGTGAGAAGTAAGAGTAAGTGAGACAGAAATTAGCACCAACTCTAAATTTGAATACATCCTCGGTGGCTGAGAGGTTAGTGCGCCCACTTCCTGTTAAGAAGTGTTCGAGTTCAATCCCAAGAAGAGGCGGATTTTTTTTTCCGGACCGACTAGGCTTGGAAGGGGGGGGGGGGGGAGAGGGGCGGGGGGGAGGGGCGGGGGGAGGGGCGGGGGGGAATTCACCAAAACTCTGAAAATTAGTACCAGAGATTTTTTTTTTTTTCCTGGGAAGTAAAGGCGACCTGGCGTTATACCGACATCACGGGAACATATGCTGCAAAAATAACTGTCTAAAATGACATTATCCCAATACTGGAGTCTACGGGAGAGAGGAAAACACAGGCCACTTGTCCTAAGCAGTCGTCACGAGGTGTACGGATTTGCGATTTTATGTTGTTGTTGTTGTTGATGATGTTGTTGTTGTTGCTGCTGCTGCTGCTGCTGCATTCGCCAGCTTTCAACTCTGACGAAGTCCCTAGAGACTAGGAACTGAATTTTGCGTGTTAATCCATTTTTCCCTGGCAGCTGTGTGCACATGGGTCCCTCGCCGCACAGGCAGATAACTCCGACTTCGGAGGTACTCATGTTTTTTTTTTCCGTCGATGAGTAACTGACGTTTCAAGCCGGGCCTCGCTGCTGAGGCCAGGGGTGGTTGCCGCAAAGAGAAATCATAAATAAAAATCTCAACCGGTCTTGCCGGTATTTGAACCCACAACCTCTCTGTCCCGAAGCCGGCATCTTGCCTCGAGACCAACCAGTCCCCCATGGACTTGGAATATGTGGAAACTGCAACAAGGAACACTTTTCATGCACAGCCTTCAATGGTTCCTGCCGCCTATCCACCATATACCAGAAGTTCACGTCCTCCCGAAAGTGGTGATCGTCATATTTCTCTAAAAAATGTATAGCGCTTGATGATGTTAGGCCATCGTTGTTGACTCCAATTTCGAACATATAAACACAGTTAGTTGTCAGATTATCCCCGTCGCACATCAAACAACAGACCGTAAGATTAGCGCACGGCCGGTCCAGGGATTTACGATGAGTCATTACAATGACGTGGGAGGCGCGATAGCTCAGTGGTTAGTGAACTGGACTACAACGGACAAGGGGTAGGGTTCGATCCCAACCGACGGCTTCCAGGTTCACCCAGCCTTAAATGGGTACCGGATTTTTTCTGGGAAAGTAAAGCAGCACGGGCGTCATACCGACCACATTACCCCAAAAATCATGTGCTGAAGGTCTGTAAAATATAGGGTCACCAACACCATATTTCCCTATACGCCACTTGGCGTGACGGGGGTACTTTACTTTTTTTTACTTTTATTACAATGACGTAGCACACATAATAATCATTTTATTTCATCCCTGATTTAAAAAAAAAACCAGAAAAAACAAACAAAACAATTAGCCCTGTAAAGGTTGGAAGCTGAGATCTCCTGGGTTGGAGAACGACGAGTTTCGGCCACTCGTTGTGGAAAAATCTGGTCACTAGCTCCATATTCTATAAACTCCTAGCAAGACGTAGAGGTAGCTAGCCTTTGCTTGCTCAATGAGATCTCGAAGTAGCATAAATACCATATGAGAATAAAAGTAAAAGGGTGATACATAGCTGACAGATATTCTTATTTCTACTGATGCTTGTTATTTATTACTCTCTTTTTTGCATGTTAATTGGACAATAGAAACGAGAAAAAGAGTTCTTAAATGTTATATAGAGCCAACCTTAACATAGGATGTGAATCATGGACAATAGGTAAACAGACAAGAAAATCAATGGAGACTGTAGAAATGTGGTTTTACAGAAGAATGTTGAGAATACCATGGGCAACTAAGAAGAGTAATTAAAATGTTGAAAGAGGCCAAAGCAAAAAGAGAGCTAATTGCCAATATTAGGAAGAAACAATCATCATTTTTTGGCCATGTAATGAGATGAGAACAGGTAGAATATATTGTTACAACTGGGAAAATTGAGGACCGAAGAGACTGTGGGAAGCAAAGAGGAAAGATACCAGACAGCTTAAGAGAATGGCTTGGCAGAAGGTCAGCAATAGAAATTATAAATAACTGTCGAGATCGAAAGTTGTGGCGAGACATGATCACCTATGCCAGTAGGCATGGTACTTGATGATGATGGTGTTTATTTGTTAGCAAACCCATCCTTAGCGAGGTCCCGAGCGAGGTCCCGAGTGGCAGAATGTTGCGGGAATATCACTGTTCCCTTGGCGCTTGGAATGGGCAGGGGAGACAGGATCAGAAGTGATATTACGAGTGAAAGAGTAGGCATTGAACCAATTCATAGCTACAAACACACAAATAGAAATGAAAAAGGAGAATTATTAATACGATTTAGTGAAGAAAACATGATGATAATATGTAACACCTACTTTGAGCAAGAGAAAAGGAAACTATACACATGGAAAAACCCTGCAGATAAGAAGAGGAATCAAAAAGATTACATAATAATAAAAGAAAGGTTCCATAACAGCGTCAAGAAAGCCAAAACCTATCCAGGAGTAAATATAAACTCAGATAACAATCCTGTAATGATTAAAATGGAAGTCAAACTAAGAGAAACAAACAAAAGACTAATTCATCAACAATATTACTAGATATAACAGCTTTAAATCAAAAAGATGTTAAAGATACTTATACAAGTAAAGAACACATATCAGAAGCTGCTAGAAGAAGGGACTGAGTACTACAGAAGAGAAAATCCTGATGAAAAGTTACAACCAAATGGCAATGCATAAAGCAAAGCATACAAGAAACTTGCGACAACTTACCCCAAAAAGGAAAAGAACAAAAAAAAAACAAAAATAGATAAATGACGCCATCTTGAAAAAAATGGAAGAAAGGAGACAAGAGAAGAAGAGGCAGTGTTCTCTAGCGTTTGGCTTTTCGTGGCAAGGCGCTGTGCCACTGAGTACGGGTTCGATTCTGCTGTGGTCCATATTTTTTCTGTTGTTGATTATTTGTCCATTTTTCCGAGCGCTGTAAACATACCTCTTCCTCTGAATTGAAGCGAAGAATACTGCCCAATACAATAAAATAAATAATGAAATACGCAAAATGTGCAAAAAGGCAAAAGAAGACTGGGTCAGCCAACGATATATAGAAATCGTAACTATGAAAAATAAACAAGATTTAAGAGAGATGCACCAAAGAGAATGACTAGTAAAATAAAAAATAAAAACCACAGTAAGTGGATGTATTGCAAACAAAAAATAAAAAATGCCAACAGACAATAAAGATATAATCAAAAGATGGCAGGAATATATAACAGACTTATTTTATAACGAAAGTGACAAGAAACCAGCTATATAATGCACCTCGGGCTATAAAATCTTAAAATGTGAAGTTGAAAAAGTTATACCAACAATAAAAAAAAAAGGAAATGCAGGAGGACCTGACAACATACAGATAGAGATGATAAAGGCGCTAGATGATTTGGCATTGAAGTGATCACATACATATGTAACGACATATACCATGCGTATCAAATAAACTAAAACCATCAACTTTCATTGCATTGCCTGAAAAGAATAGTAAAGTTGAATGCAGTGATTTTAGAACAATATGTCTAATGAGCCATGAAACAAAAATCTTGCTAAAGGTTATAAAAGGAAAGATTCAGAATAAAATCAAATATTGTATTCATCATCATCATCATCAAGTACCGGGCCTGCTGGCGTAGGTGATCATGTCTCTCCACAACTTTCGATCTCGACAGTTATTTATCATTTCTGTTGTTCACCTTCTGCCAAGCCATTCTCTTAAGCTGTCTGGTATCTTTTCTCTTTACTTCCCTCTGTCTCTTCGTCCCTCAAATTTCCTAGCTGTCACAATACATTCTTATTGTTTTCTTCTCATTACGTCGCCAAAAAATGATGATTGTTTCTTGCAAATATTGGAAATTAGTTATCTTTTTGCTTTGGCCTCTTTCAGAACGTCTTCATTACTCTTCTTAGCTGTCCGTGGTAACAATCTGCGGCTGCCCTCTACCTTGCAGGTATGCTCGGGTGAGTAAAAGGCTAAGGGAGGGTACCCTGAAGTAAAACAACCCCACTGCCTTGTGGGTGAGACTTTTTAGTCAAAGGCTAGCGGAGCCAACCGTAAACAAACCGACGGAAGGCAACAGAAAACCACCTTCGTAATTTCTTTATACAACCATGAATCGCCACAACAATAGAAATCACTGGAGTCTATAGAAATGTGGTTTTACAGTAGAATATTGTATTAAAGAACAACAATTTTGATTTAGGAGAAACAGTGGGACAAAAGAAGCCATATTCTGCATGAGGACATTAATCGTAAAGTGCACAGAAGTAAACAAGCCAATATATGCCTGCTTCATAGACTACACCGAAGCTTCTGATAGAGTACACCACAAACAACTCATAGACTGCATTAAAAATATACATCTAGATGACACGGACATACGATTAATATGTAATTTTTACTGGGAGCAAACAGCAATAACAAAATATAACAAAGAGAACTCTACACCCATTGATATAAAAAGAGGAGTAAGACAAGGATGCATCCTATCACCAAGCTTGTTCAGTCTATACACTGAGTAAATCTTTAAAAACATCTCAGGGATGTCAGGTCTAAACATTAATGGAAAGATAATCAATAACCTAAGATATGCCGATGATTCTGTACTACTAGCAGAAAATCCTAAAGATCTACAACAATTACTTAATGAAATAAACATGATAAGCAACAAATATGGACTAGATATGAATATCAAAAACACTACAACTATGATTCTATGCTGAGACGCACTCAATGATGAGCAGTTTGGCAGTGTTGCCTGCATGGTGGGGTCTGTTGATATAGAAGACCTAGTATTGCATGCATTGGTGGGGTCTGTTGATATAGAAGACCTAGTATCGCAGTGTTGACTGTAAAGGTGGGGTTTGCTGATATAGAAGACCTAGTATTGCATGCATTGGTGGGGTCTGTTGATATAGAAGACCTAGTATCGCAGTGTTGACTGTAAAGGTGGGGTTTGCTGATATAGAAGACCAAGTATTGCAGTGTTGACTGTAAAGGTGGGGTTTGCTGATATAGAAAACTTAGTATTGCAGTACGTCTAGGCAGGCAAGCCCTAACGTCTCCAACATCACCCCTGATGTCAAGAAAGCCATTACATCCTGTCACTTCATATCTTGGTGTCCAAAAGCTTTCGCGTGTATCAACCCGTGGCCTTTAAGTCAAGTCCCTTTAAATTAACAACCTGTGTCATTATTACGTAATCAGAACACGTGTTAACACGGAGGTAAGAAGGTACACAGGTAGCCAGGCCTGAACATGTAATGACCCAGATTCTGGCGTTATCGCAGGTGGACCTCAATTACTTTCAGGCGTTTTCCTTTCACGTGAGAAAAATGGTGGGAAGACGCGGCCATTATTTAGCACAGATCACCAGACTGTGAAACAACAAAAAATGGCTGGATCTATGTTTAGACAGCCGCATAGACCGACGAACGGGAATGCTGTCAATACAGTACACGGCTGTTTGTTTCCATCTAAAAGTGCCATTTTAGTTCTACTCTTTGATATTTGCATCATTTACGAATAAAGATGCTTTGAGGATTATCATCACCAAGTACCAAGCCTGCTGGCGTAGGTGATCATGTTTCTCCACAACTTTCGATCACGACAGTTATTTATCATTTATGTTGTTGACCTTCTGCCAAGACATTCTCTTAAGCTGTCTGGTATCTTTTCTCTTTGCTTCACTCTATCTCTTCGTCCCTCAAATTTTCCAATTGTTACAATATATTCCAGCTGTTCTCTTCTCATTACATGGCCAAAAAATGATAATTGTTTCTTCCTAATATTGGAAATTAGCTCTCTTTTTGCTTTGGCCTCTTTCAGAACGTTTTCATTACTCTTCTTAGCTGTCTATGATATTTTCAACATTCTTCTGTAAAACCACATTTCTACAAACTCTAGTGATTTTCTTGTCTGTTTATCTATGCCCATGATTCACATCCATATGTTAAGACTGGCTCTACATAACATTTAAGAACTCTTTTTCTTGTTTCTATTGTCAAAAATGGATTGCATAGTATTTTCCTCATTTTTTGGAAAGCTGCTTTTGCTTGAGCTATTCTGCATCTCACCTCTTTTGTACATCTTCCATCTGAGGTTAACAAAGTTCCCAAATATTTAAATTCATTTACCTGTTTGCATTTATTGTTCCACTTGTCTTTATTTTGCACTGAGGTGATGTCTTTTTCTTTGTTGTTACCATTACTTCTGTCTTTTTGCTATTGAGGCTGAGTCCTTTATTTTTGCTTTCTTTCACGATAATGTCCAACATTTCTTGTAACTCATTTTCACTCTTAGCGATTAAGACTGTATCATCAGCATAACTTAGATTATTTATATTATGACCTCCAATTGTTATTCCAGGCATGTGCTTTATGGATCTTAAAATAATCTCACTATAAATATTAAACAAATCTGGTGACAGCACACAACCTTGTCTAACACCCTGTTTTATTTGTTGAAACATTCCCAATTAGTTTCCAGTTCTTATGGCCGCTGTTTGTTGCCAGTACATATTCTTTATTATTCTTAGATCTTTGCTGTCTACGTTTATGCTTTCTAAAATTTTGATTATTTCTTGGTGCTTTACTTTGTCAAATGCCTTGGTGTAATCTGTGAAACATAGGTATAGATCCGTTTTCACCTCTATGGCTCATTCTACTAAAGATCTTATGGTATAAATGGCATTGCTTGTTCCTTTATCTCCAACAAAACCACACCGTTCATCGCTAATTTCTGGATTGATTTTGTTTCGCACTCTTCGCATGATGATTCTTGGTAATATCTTAGTCATATGACTCATAAGGCTTATTGTGCGATGATCATCGCATTCAATCGCACCCGATTTCTTTGGTAGGGCTATGAATATTGATTTGAGCATGTCGTCTGGTATATATCCGCTGTTGTAGGTACGTGTATCATTCAATATTTTTGTTATTATTTCTATTCCAAAATCACCCATGGCTTCAATCTCTTCCTTAGTTATACTATCTGGTCCAGGAGCTTTGCCTGCTTTCATATTGCGCAAGGCGTCTTCCACTTCTTCTCTGAGTATTTCTGGTCCTTCTCCATTATCCTTTATATTTACTTCCGTTCGTTCATCATTATAATGATCTTTATTGTATTCTGTCCATCGTTCCCTTATGCTTTCTTCATCAGTCAACAGTTCCCCTTCCTTTGATCTTAGACATCCATTTTTTGATTGCGTTTTTCTTCCTGTTAATTCCTCAATTTGTTTGTATATAGCTTTAGCATCTCCTTTTTGTTGCATTTCAATCTCTTTGCATCTCTCTTTTAGCCGTGCTTCTTTTGCTTCATTGCATTTTACTATAATTTCTTTATTTAATCTCTTATACTCATCTTTATTTTCTTTATTTCTTCTTCTTGTATCCATTAGCTGCAAAATGTCATCTGTCATCCATTTCTTTCTTGAATTTGTCCTCACTGGTGGTATGAACTCTTTTGATGTTTGTTGCATTGATTTTTTTAGCATTTCTCACTGTTCATCAATGCTTTGTATCTTCTCTATTGCATTGTACCGGTTCTGAATTGTGATTTTATATTTGTCTTGCAGCTTCTTGTCTGATTTTAGTAAATCTAACTTTAATTTGATGTTAACTGAGGCTTGTTTTGTTGTTTTTAATTTTACTTTAAGCTTTCCCGCAAATGGTACATGATCACTTCTGCCCCTGGTCTAGTTTTCACACACACCAGACTGTTTCTAAATCTATTGCTTATCATTATATAATCAATTTGATTATGTGCGTTGTCCCTTGGGCTTTTCCATGTCCACAGACGTCTTGGATGTTGCTTAAACCAGGTGTTTCCTATCATCATGTTGTGTGCTCTTGCCCAGTCAATAAGTTTCTCACCTCTTTCATTCTTCTCACCTAAGCCATAATGACCAACTACTTCCTCAACTCTTTCCTTTCCTACTTTTGCGTTAAAATCTCCTAGAACTATTGTATTTTCATGTGGTTTGCATTTATGAAGTGCCTCATTTAACTCGTTGTTAAATTTATCAATTGTTTCATCTAGACTGTCTGCTGTTGGTACATAAACTTGTATAAGATTTATGTCTATTGGCTTTCCATTCAATTTCACTAAAATGACTGTGTCAGATATTGGGTAACAGCCTTTCACTGTTCTTGCTCTTTCTGCATCCAAGATGATACCTACTCCTCTTTGGTGTTCAGTACCTGTAGAATAGATTATTTTATGTTTATCACAATACATCTCCTCTGATCCGGTGTATCTCATTTCGCAAAGTCCCAGTAATTGTAAACCCATTCTTTTCATTTCTTCTATGGTGTTTTCTAGTTTACCCTTCTGCATGAGTGTTCTCACATTCCAAGTACCTATCTTTAGAGTTTGTTTTATCTTTATTTTGCTTACAGTAGCTTAATGACGATCGGGTATCACCTGTAGCACATGATGTCCCCTACCGAACGAGGGTTTTCCATTGGACTCCTCCTTAACGTTTTTGTCGTTATCTCTAATGTTGTTGCGATTCATGATTGTACAAAGAAATTACGAAGGTGGCTTTCTGTTGCCTTCCGTCGGTTTGTTTACGGTTGGCTCCGCTAGCCTTTGACTAAAAAGTCTCACTCAAAAGGCAGTGGGATTGTTTTACTTCGGGATACCCTCCCTTAGCCTTTTACTCTCCCGAGCTTACCTGCAAGGCAGCAGGGCAGCCACAGGTTGTACTGTTTACTGCATACAGTAACGGGTAAAATGACCTGACCTTACCTACAGTAACATATGTGAGTGAAATATGGACATTAGACAGATCTACTTAAATACATCAGTGCCATAGAATGGAAGTGTAACAGAGATCATCACTGATGGAGGAGGAGAGGGTGTTCCTCGCAGCAACAGAGCTAGAGGTTATCAGCGACCCACAGCTGATGGTTTATGCCAGGATCGGTGACCCTAGACCCTGCTCCACCTCTCCTTGGTGCCTCCAGTTAAAAGACTAACCTGTCCAGTCTGGCCAAGCGGGTAGGGATCAAAGAGGGAAGACAACCCGGTACTAAAAAAATGTGCTGAAGTCGGATGTTTTGGGCTGAAATGCACAAATATCATAGTTCTCCTGCAAAGCACAACACAACGCAGATACGCCCACAAAACGTTTTTTAAGGGCGGATGACGAAGATGTGTACGTCTTTAGTTATCGGGCGAACGCAAACAAGCATCACTTATGGAGAAAGAACAAACATGTCAATACAGCAAGAACTTACAAGTCAAGAGACTTGGTTGGGAAAAGAACATAAAAACAAGGAAAATAAAATATGTTGCTTATGTAAAACAACATATGGCCTAGAAAAGATCATTATGGAGGGCATCGTTCTAGGTAAACTAGGGAGAGGAAGAACTAAAAGAATGTTGGTAAAAAAAAATATATAACAAACAAAACGGATTACAGATTTCCTGCTCTGAGCTCAGCTAAGTACAATTTATTATACATTTTTCTCTTTTTCTATTTTATATATTTTGACGCCCATCATACCTCTCATCATGTAATATTCATTTCTCTCTTTTCTTATTTCTGCATCCTACTTTCCTCTCCCTCCACTTGATCATCTAACATGTAGTAATTGTTCTTCACCGCTTGTTGTCGTTGTCCCTGTATTCTGAAGAAGGCCACAGGCCGAAACGTCAGTATTGTGTTGTGTTCTTTATTTGTAAAGCTGTCACCATACCTTGGAGTGTTTAGCACACCCTACCATTGGCTCCTATATAACAAACAACCTAGGATTGATTGCTGCAGACGCTGGTCATATCGCGTAGGATAGAGAACACTTCATAGCATCTGTTGTGAGAATCAAATGCTAACAGCGACAAGCAGCAAGATGATGATGATGATAAGAAACAATATTGATTCACTCCACGCCGATTACAAATGATTCTCTCTTTGCCATTAGGACATTAGATCTCTAACACACCACTGAAAAGTCATCCGTTTTGCTGCTGCATGATAATATGTTCTATCGTTGAAAGGTATATGTTGATACCACTGAACAAGTATCCATTTTTATTACTGAAAGGTAATTATTTGTAACACTGAACGACGCCTACAGATGGGACTGGCAAAAGAATCAAATCACACAACTGAAGGAGAATCAAAGAGAATCAAATCACACAACTAAAGGAGAATCAAATCACACAACTAAAGGAGGATCAAATCACACAACTAAAGGAGAATCAAAGAGAATCAAATCACACAACTAAAGGAGAATCAAAGAGAATCAAATCATACAACTAAAGGAGAATCAAAGAGAATCAAATCACACAACTAAAGGAAAATAAAAGAGAATCATATCACACAACTAAAGGAGAATGAAGGAGAATCATATCACACAACTAAAGGAAAATAAAAGAGAATCATATCACACAACTAAAGGAAAATAAAAGAGAATCATATCACACAACTAAAGGAGAATCAAAGAGAATCAAATCACACAACTAAAGGAGAATCAAAGAGAATCAAATCACACAACTAAAGGAAAATAAAAGAGAATCAAATCACACAACTAAAGGAAAATAAAAGAGAATCAAATCACACAACTAAAGGAAAATAAAAGAGAATTATATCACACAACTAAAGGAGAATGAAGGAGAATCATATCACACAACTAAAGGAAAATAAAAGAGAATCAAATCACACAACTAAAGGAAAATAAAAGAGAATCAAATCACACAACTAAAGGAAAATAAAAGAGAATCATATCACACAACTAAAGTAGAATGAAGGAGAATCATATCACACAACTAAAGGAGAATGAAGGAGAATCATATCACACAACTAAAGTAGAATGAAGGAGAATCATATCACACAACTAAAGTAGAATGAAGGAGAATCATATCACACAACTAAAGTAGAATGAAGGAGAATCATATCACACAACTAAAGTAGAATGAAGGAGAATCATATCACACAACTAAAGTAGAATGAAGGAGAATCATATCACACAACTAAAGTAGAATGAAGGAGAATCATATCACACAACTAAAGTAGAATGAAGGAGAATCATATCACACAACTAAAGTAGAATGAAGGAGAATCATATCACACAACTAAAGTAGAATGAAGGAGAATCATATCACACAACTAAAGTAGAATGAAGGAGAATCATATCACACAACTAAAGTAGAATGAAGGAGAATCATATCACACAACTAAAGGAAAATAAAAGAGAATCATATCACACAACTAAAGGAGAATGAAGGAGAATCCCTTTCATCAACGAATAAAGATATAATTTACAGAGTTAAAATATAATATCTTTACAACACTAAAAAAATACTTCATTGCCCACATTAAAAGATTTTTCTATTTACAAGACTAGAAATATTTCATTGCCCACATTAAAAGATCTTTCATTTACAGGACTAGAAATACTTCATTGACCACATTAAAAGATCTTTCATTTACAAGACTAGAAATACTTCATTGACCACATTAAAAGATCTTTCATTTACAAGACTAGAAATACTTCATTGACCACATTAAAAGATCTTTCATTGACAACACACACACACAATTCCTTGACATCTATGACATATTTAACATTTTGTTTTCTTCATATCCCCGTAAAAGTTAATCCCCTCCTCCCACCTCCCTAGTCGTTCACCCGTAATAGGGCGTTAAATAGTCGTAAACTGAGATGCTTCTAAGTTTACGTGATAGTATTGATATCTGCGGTTTTGACCCCCATACGTTCAACTTCGATTCAGCATACCTTTCCACTTCTACCCCTACACGCTGTGCTAGGACTAGTTTGTATGTTGCCATGGTTACCTCTGGAAAGTAGATTAGGATCTTTATCAGTTCTGGTTCACTGATTGTGACGCACGCAGTCAACCATAAGTCAACAAGGGGAGACAAATTATAATAATAATAAGTCATTAATAATGAATCTAAAAATAAATTCAGATATATAAAAAGATCTGTACTTATTCCCGAGTTGTGTTTGTAACCCTATGCTATAGTCATTTTAGGTAGCTGAGTTGGTCGTGTACTCTAGCGATTGTTTCTCGCGGCAAGGCGCTGTTTCGAGGAGAAAGGGTTCGATTCTACTTCGGACCATCTATTGGTTTTTTTTTTCTGTTGCTGATTATTTGTGATTTTTTTCAGAGTGTTGTAAACATAGCTCTTCAACTAAAAAGTAAGTAAAAGTAAAGTACCCTCGTCACGCCAAGTGGCGTATAGGGAATATGGTGTTAGTGACCATAAATTTTACAGACCTTCAGCACATGATTTTTGGGGTAATGTGGTCGGTATTACGGCCGTGCTGATTTACTTTCCCAGAAAAAATCCGGTACCCATTTAAGGCTGGGTGAACCCGGAAGCCGTCGGTTGGGATCGAACCCTACCCCTTGTCTCTTCAACTAAAGTTATTCGCTAAATGTCAACGACTGTGTTCAACTCACACTTTTTCTTTCATTCATTATTTCTTTTTTTCTTTCTTTCTTCACTTTCTCCTGAAAACAAAGTTCTGGTTATCGTCCTTTTGGCTGCTTCACTGGCTGTCCATTGTTGTAGTCTTTCTTTGATGTTGTGTATCCATCTTACTCTAGGTCTGCCTCTTGTTCTTCTCGCGATCTCCTTTTTAAATTATCGCTTTGCAAAATGTCAACTCGTGCACTGCCCGATATTATGAGCCCCGATGAGCCATTTACACAAGTGAAAAGATGCTCTATTAATTAACGACACTTACATATCACACGTGATCCACTTACTATTTACACCAATGATAAATTATCAATTGAAGGCATTTACAGATAATACTCACTTACACTACGAATAATTATCCATTCTGATAACATCTAGAGATGATCACTTACACAAAGAAAAAGTATCCATTGACGATAACATCTAGAGATGATCACTTACACAATTAATAATTATCCGTTTGCGATACTAAATGATAATCCGTTATACAAATGGAAATGGAAGATAATCCAGTTACGTAAATTAAATAGAATCGCTACTACATTGTCGACAAGTGATACATTTACAACACTAGTGAATAACTCAATTTACACTTTCACTGAAAGAAAACCCATTAAACTCACTGAACTCTCACATTTACGCTTGAAAGATAACACAACTGTGAACCCATTTACTAAGAATTACAACGTTTCCACTCCACGTGAAAAGACGTGAATACTCCACCGAGAATGAAGGTGGTGGAGCGACATGTTAACACAAGCGCCGACTGTGACTCAAACGGTTTGGAGTGCATTCTTTAACTGCATTCCTTTCACCCAATCAACTCCTACAACGTCAGATATATCTAACCCGTGATTGGCTGATAACTTCAGACATTATTATCCGCCTTTAACAATGTACAATGAAATGTCCAGTTTCTGGAACAAAAATAACCATCTTATAAAATGAACCTAATTAATTGTAATAGAATTGTCGATATTGCATTTCGAAATTCGAATAAAATGGTTTAATAACTGTCAAATATTTATACAGATAATTTTAAAATTTTGCCACGAAAGCATATCAATAAAATACGGTTAGACAAAAAGTTAAATTATTAATAAGGATAAGAAAAGAATATGGATAGTAGTATATATCCAGTGATAGGACCGTGGAAACTGCGTTCAAACGCAGATAAATCCTTATATAAATAGTCTACACGCAGATCAACGCAGATTTTTTTTCCTTATATGAGAGTCTTCATTTTTTCTTATATGAGAGTCTACCCGCCCATTTTGGTTCCGGTGACCTCTCGTTGACCTCTCGGTTGACCTCTCGTTGTGAAGGCGTCGAAACGCAGATAAATCCTTATATAAATAGTCTACACGCAGATCGAGGCAAAATTTTTGGTGCGGTTTTTCCTTATATGAGAGTCTTCATTTTTTCTTATATGAGAGTCTACCCGCCCATTTTTGTTCCGGTCGTGGTGCTCGTGGTGGTGGTGGTGACCTCCCGGTGACCTCCCGTTGACCTCTCGTGGCGGTGGTGGTGAAGGGGTGGTGAAGGGGTGTGGTGGTATCATAAATCTATTATATTCTTTGTAGTTTAAATGGTTCCGTAACTTTCATAAATCTATTCTTTCTTTATACTCTCAGGCAATAAAAAACAGTGACAAGTTTATTTATTGTTTTAAAAACTTCCTTTAGAATTAAAGGTAACAGCTTAGGCCGTTACACACGCTACACGCCAAATGCGAAACACTGTGTTTAACGTTAAGCGAGAGATCAAAGAGTTCACGGTAGACGCGAGGCGACCTCGCGCAGCGCGCGAGGGGCCGCAAGATCAAAGAAGCCGCCACCGGTGAGTACTTACTTCCCGCTGTGAAATATCCGTCGCCGGTAAGTGTTCATCAGGAGAGTCATTTAACAGGGGAATTTTACGATACCGATGTTTTAATGTGAGACGCTTGGGGGTAATTAATATCTTTGCGCTGGTTCGTGTTCAAAGACCGTGTTTCGCTGTGAAAAGTTTTGATTGAATGTTTGAGTGCCAGACTGGCCAGGGCAACGGACTTTTTATCATCTGAAGATTAGAATACCACTTACCAGGGGAATTTTAGTGGGTGGTTGTTTTAATGTGGGATGTTTAGGTGGAAATTAATATGTTTGAAGTAGAGAGTACTTGATCGATCAAGAGGTTAGAACTGTATATAAGTAGATCCAAGCAGCCAGGATTTTATTCTCACTCTCTGAAGCAGTTTCAACGAGTGTCTTGGCTGTAACGCAAGCAAGAGTGTGCTTGGCTGTGCAAGTAAATTTACTTTACAAATCGTAAGTAGAACCTTATTTCATAGATTCTATACTGTCATTTATTTTAATTTAACAAAATAATTTAAAATTAAATAAATTAAAAACAACTCAAATAAAAACAAACAAATATGCTCTTTTTAAAATGTTTATTTTCACAATGAAACATAAATTTATTTCAATACATCAACGTGGACAACACATGTTACACATTCAAATGTTTATAATTGAACAATGATGATTTCAATAGTACAAATATGAATTCAAATCATCTGAAAAAAGTACACAAATAACAACATAGTCATGTATAAGTAATAAAAATGTCACTGTCCCACTGCAGAATTTATTAATTTTACTCGTCTCGGCTTCCTCGCTTTGTTGGAACTGTCTGTTTGGGCTAAATGGTTATCAAACACGGGTGAATACGAAGGTGATTAGAGTTCAAAACACAGCCACCCTCCATTTTGACAAAGCCTTGATCAAAGACGGCGTAGGTAATTGGCGACTGAGTGGAAATTAAATCACTCGAGGCATACATATCTCTTGGTTCTTTCGGTTGCTCAACAAGAGGCGTAGTATAGTTGATGTATCATAAGTTGCTAAAATGTCATCTCGCATATCAACTAGCGTGATAAATTCATCTCTCGAGAGTGTTATTCCAGTTCTGGTAGGAAACTTAAGCAGACTCTCACCACGATATGACCTTATGTTTATCAATGGTCTGTTATGAAAAGCAGAAACTGAGACTGCCTTAACACCATCTTTGGACAGTGGAATTATATTCTCATTTCTACGAGACATGAAAATACGTTGATCACATACATCAAATGAAGCTGGCATATTAACGCTAGCCGATTCCATGTTTGAATCACACGACTTGGTAGCAGGGACTACCTGACTTTCTGTATGTAGTAGAACTGAGAACGGCTGACCTTTATACCCTGTAACAAGTGGGGCGTGGCCAGCCTAATTATAGTAACCAATGGAATACGTTCTATTTATAGTAACTGATGCAATACGTCATCGGACGTGTTGAGACATGTTCAGAGAGCCGCCATCTTTGATGAGTCATGGGCAGTTTGTTCCACTCAGTCGATGGATCCAGGGCGTCATCAACCGATAAATGATACGGTCGTTAATATGTTGTTTCGTTGAAAATGGCATGAGAATTCTGTTAATGCTCGCACCACGACACTTTAAAATTATATAATAAACACAATATAGACCACACGTGTTGCTAAACAAGTCTTGTAACACTCGTGAGTTGTAGACGAATGGAACATGTGAATTCCTCTCGATAAAGTTTAAAATATCAATGTGCCTGGGAGGTAAACCGTAGGAATCAAAATACTCTATTTGGCCGAGGCCATTGTAAAAGATGGCCACCCAGTGTTCACCAGGTTTGTGGGCAGGGTCGGTGTTTACGACAAAGGCTGCAGTCTTGGTTTGATCGATGAGGGGCGGTAAGTGGTTTCGTGGGATGACACTAACAAGGGCGCAACGTCGAACAAAAACATCGGACATCAAGAGACTGTAAATATCCCCCGTGTCATTTTCTCAAATAGCGTAGTCTGTTAGAACCTGTCTTGTCTTGGACACTTCCAGTACTGAATCCAACTCGGCGTAGACAATAACTTGTAGGGGAGTTGTCGTGGGAGCGGCGAATTTGAGCTCTATCGACAAGGGTCCACTCGTGGCTAGCTCAAACTGGGTTCCATCTAGCAGACTGGGTGAGAGGTCGAAACCAAATAGACAAAAGCCATCCTTGAACTGATGATAATCAATACCATTGCCAGCATCTCTACCAATCAAACCCATGGCCAAATTTGTACCAAAAAAGGCTCGCGCATAGTGATTGTTTCAAAGTCCATAGCTAGGGGCTTTCCGGATACACATCTCCCGTCAACCATCAGGTTCATATAAGTCAAACCAAAGTGTTGAAAATTGAACGGGTTAATGTTATAAACGCCATTAAAACCACCGGCGGTAATCAGACCTATCACTATACGTGTTGGCGTTTGAGATAGGAATAAATTGTCTTGGTTGTGGGAATACATCCCACGAGCAATGGCAAATGTTTTCAGGGTAACCGCTTGATTGGGTACCGTGCATTCCCACTTAAAAGCGCTTTTTCGTGGACCAGAGAAATTGCTGGGTTTAGCTTGGCTTTCCTGACCACGAGGGCAGCATAAGTGATTACACTCTTATAACCCACAGACTTATCCTGAGCCATGATGTTGAACACGTCCTTAGAGGGTGTGAGTTTAATCTTTACATCCACTCTGTTTAACATGTAACGGTCCTGCACAAAGAGATCAGAGTGCAAACGACCCATCATTTCAACCTCTTTACTATCCGAAGTCAAAGCACGTCGTATTTTAAATCCCTCGTTAGCCTGCATATCATCGTGGTGTCCTGCTGTATCTTTGTAGAACAGAGCAGCCGTCAAGTGCCCCGTTTTCGCATCCTCCCCATAGTTTAGTAAAGTCTCGAACACTGCTCTAAATGGATAGGTATTCTCAGATGGTGTAATCAATGTATCATTCAGAGAAACATCGACTTGAGAAAATAGACTGTGAAGATAATTGTTGACTGGTCCTACCTCGGCATCCAAGGGTAAACTTTCACCATTGGGGAGGGTGATCCTGGCCCGCAGATGTAAAAACGTGTTGAAAAGATCTAGATACTCTTCAGTGTTTCCAGAAATGAAAAACTCTATGGGAGCCCCATGAGCTAACGAGGCAAGAGGTCGAATTTCAGTAAATTGGCCCGAGTCTACAGCAGTCTGAGTTGGTGGAACGCTAAATAAATCCAAACCAGAATGAAGACATTCACATGACTTGGGGTGAATGAGAGACATCATTAATCAAATATATCCTTTGGTACCGACAGCTTAGTTCGCCTCTTGTTTGTGGAATGAAGGGGGAACAGTCCAGCTGATGGTTTTATTCTCTTCGTAACGGGTTGGCCAGGTGGGGCTGCCTTCCCGATTCGCTTTCTGATTCGTCGTCGTAAACCACTTCCTGATTGGTTGTTACCCGTCAGGTGGTCTACGGCCCCGTCTAATAACCGCATGCCGGCCTCCTTAGCTCGTGATTTGAAAGCATCGCCGATATTTCTGCCAGCTAAGGCGTCCTGCGCGACCTGCAGACCGGTCCCCACGCCTTCTCTGAGTAAGGCTTTACCCCCTGTTTTTAGCCAAGGTAAAATAGCCCTCCCGATTCCACCAAAGAAACTACCGATTCCTCGCCCTCGTTGATTTCGACCTCCTATAAACACAGGCATCCCATCACCCGCCTGACAGCAATAAAAGTCTTCGTATAACCTGGCATTGCGGTGAAAGGGTGTATGTCTCACCATTATACCAGCTCGAGATGTTTCTTCACTCGAAAGTGTACCGTTAGCACCGACGTCCCACTGGTGAATGGAATGGTTTTTCCGTGTTCGTTGGGCTAAATGTTCTCCACACAAGAAGACTACATCCTCTTTCGTGAACTCATGATATGAAATATCATTTATTTGCGCGCTAAGGCGTTCCTCAAACTCTAGATGACACGAGTGAGGTAACGAGTTGTCATGTTTCACCTGACACCCTTTACAATAGTCATATGGTTGATACTGTAGAATGCACAACACCTTGTCAAATAGGATGTAAGGTCTGATAGATGCCATTTTACGGGAATCTGCAATATAAGAAAACCACATCACAAATATTTGGAAAGGGACAGAACATGTAGTACATGATAAAAATACTTTAAATGTGATAATACTCAATCAAAGTGTCATTAGTGACGATGGACCCTCGGTGGAAACACCCCTTCACTGCTCTTATTGCTGGTCCCACCGGTTGTGGAAAAACTGTATTTGTTCAAAAGTTTCTACAGAATCTACAAGAGCTAGTTGTCCCCGTACCCGAGGAAGTTATATGGTGTTACGGGGAATGGCAACCAATATACGAGACTATGGAGAAAGTGATATTTATCGAGGGTCTACCAGATATCGATAACTTAGAAGGGGTAAGAAGAGAAGACTCATCATCCTCGACGACTTGATGTCAGAAACAGATGAGAGGGTGACAAAATTATTCACCAAAGGTAGTCATCACAGAGATATGAGCGTGATCTACATTGTTCAAAATCTATTTGGAAAAAATAAGGAACATCGAACTATAAGCCTCAATACTCATTATATAGTCCTTTTCAAGAATCCAAGAGACGGAAGTCAAATTACAAATCTGGCTAAGCAAATGTACCCTGGTCAAGTGGCGTACCTCCAAGAGAGTTTTAAGGACGCGACAGCGTCTCCCCACTGTTATTTGCTGGTAGACCTTCGACAGGAAACACCGGATCATCTGAGGCTGAGAACAACGATATTTCCAGGGGAGAGACAAATCGTCTACGTTCCAAAGTAATAGAATGGAAGCTTCACTTAGACGACACGGTGAAATGTTGAAATGTCTGCGCTCAGCTACGCCGAGTGGTTTAAGAGCCATATTGAAAACGGCCTCTCCAGAACTCATTCGCTTTTTATGTGAGTGTTGTCATAACATATTAAAAGGTAATGTTAGACTCACGCAGCATCAGAAGTGCGAGCTACGTCGACACAAGAACAAGCTGAGATTCCTCACTAAAAAGAAACCGAATCTTACGCAGAGGAAAGCAATTCTACAAACTGGTGGCTTCATAGGTGCTTTGATCAAACCTATATTAAGTGTTCTAGGTGGTGTATTAGGTCTGTAAACATGGCCAAGAAAATGATTTTGATGGATCCTCGGTTATTAGAGGGTTTGAAACAGACTTCCACGTATACACCACCCGAGGCGATCAATGATAACTTGAGAGATTTAGACGATGAAATGCAACGTATCTTAGACCGTAATGATTTAGCTCCTACTGATAAGGCCAGAGTGTACCAACGTACTTTGCAACAGTATTTAACTAGAATGGAGCAGTATAAACGACGTCCTTTGGGATCAGTCGATCTCATTCAACATAACTCGTCAACAGAAAGAATACCTTCTCCTCCAACTTCGCCACCACCAGTCGACGTGCAACCAGAACAAGCCAAGGTACCCGAATCCCCAAAGAACAGTGATGAAAACACTTCACGGCTAACCTCGTATAAATTGAGGTCCAAAAGAAAAAAGTCCAAAATCCCAACACCAAAATGGGAAAGGTGGACAAAGTATTGAGACGTTATTACTATGACCCTAATCAACCAGGGTCGTATAGTGGTGCAAGAGCCTTGCAACGTAACACCAAAGTAGGAATTAAAGAGATCAATCGTTGGTTGAGTCACCAGGATACCTATACCCTTCATAAACCGATTCGACATAAATTTGAACGGCGTCCGATTATAACGAGTGGACCCAAACAACAATACCAAGCAGACTTAATCGATTTAAGACATTTGAAAAAACACAATGATGGGTACTCCTATTTGGTTTCTTGTGTAGATGTTTTCAGTAAATTAGCGTGGGCCGTCCCAATACGAACAAAAACGGGGAAATCGTTAGTGGAGGCTGTTGGTAAAATATTTATCGATGGAAACCTGTGAGTTTTCAAACCGACAAGGGGTCAGAGTTTCTGAACAAAACATTTCAGAAATTTCTCGAAGACAACAATATTCACTTTTTCACCACCCAGAATGAAGATATTAAGGCTGCTGTTGTGGAACGTTTTAACAGGACTCTGAAACAAGGATGTGGAGATTTTTTACGAAATCCAATCGACTTTGTTATGTACATGTGCTACCCGCCCTACTTCGAAGTTATAATCATTCGTACCACAGAAGTATAAAAATGGCACCGGTCGACGTTAGCAGAGACAATCAAGAACAAGTGTGGAACACGTTGTATAGCAAACACAACTTGAAATTTGAAAGACCCCTGTATAAGGCTGGTGATCGAGTTAGAATGGTCCTGGGCAGAGCTAATTTTAAAAAGGGTTATGCCCCAGCTTGGACGGAGGAACTCTTTACCATCAGTCGAGTAACTGAAACAAAACCCGTTACATATGTGCTGAAAGACGATAAGGGTGATGAAATAGAGGGGTCATTTTACACACAAGAAATTCAAAAGGTTGGAGACAAGAATGAGTACAGGGTCGAGAGGGTTATAACCCAACGTCGCACGTCATTGGGACGAAAAGAGAGTTTAGTCAAGTGGTTTGGTTATGGTTCCTCATTCAACAGTTGGATACCGACCAAGGACATTGTCAGATACAAAAACTAGAGATGGTGGAAGAAGGTGAATCGTTTGAAGATCCTGTTTTGCGAACCCTGAGCTCTGGTGGGGAGAGAACCTCGCTCTGGCCAGTATTTGGGAAATTATTCCCCCGTTTAGAGATTGTCTTTATGTGTCAAATGCTTGTTATATATGCCGTTGTCGCGGTCTCGCTGTTCAATCTGTCCACTGAAAAGCCAGACGCGAAGGACGGAAAACTGTGGATAGCCCTACTGAGCAGTTGTTTAGGTTACATGCTCCCGAATCCAAAGTTGGAGACGAGAAGGTGAATAGAGGAAAATGAGTTTTTATGTCACGTTACCCAGCAATGCTTCTATGGATATTTTTAAGGAAAATAACCCCGGCCACTTTTTCGCCAAGCTTCCTCAGACCATTGATATTACAACACAATATGAGATTGCGCTGGTCGAGATACAGTTTCCGCTAAATTATTTCAATGTAATAGAGGGTGATGTCTGGATTCGATACGAATCTCTCGCTAACGACGATATTTGCGATGCTAGATTTTATTTCAACGTTACATTGGAGCCTGGGTTATACACGAAACCCGATGCATTCATCGGCGCGTTGAATGCGTCGATCATAAAAGCGGAGGATGAGTCGAACGGGGATGTGAAAGGGAAAAAAATGAGATTCATTTACGCAAAAGAGGTGAATAAAGCCATCTTGAAACTTTACGAAAAAGGAGTCAGTGTTACCATAAGCGATACTTTGAAAAACATGTTAGCCTTCCCCACGACCTCTATATCAGACACGGCTCCCGATATCTTCAGCGTGGGTGTAATGGATTTGGAAAGTGTTGCAAAAAATGTCTACGTCTACTGCGATCTCGTTTCACCCAGACCCGTCGGGGATGTGATGGTACCTCTCCTCAGGAGCGTGCCTGTTCTCAATAGAAATCACACCTCGGTGTTTCAGATCTACGATAAGCCTCACTACCTGCCCCTGAGTAGATTTTCCTTCGATACCGTGGAAATCCTTTTAGCCAACGAACACGGAAAAACCATTCCATTCACCAGTGGGACGTCGGTGCTAACGGTACACTTTCGAGTGAAGAAACATCTCGAGCTGGTATAATGGTGAGACATACACCCTTTCACCGCAATGCCAGGTTATACGAAGACTTTTATTGCTGTCAGGCGGGTGATGGGATGCCTGTGTTTATAGGAGGTCGAAATCAACGAGGGCGAGGAATCGGTAGTTTCTTTGGTGGAATCGGGAGGGCTATTTTACCTTGGCTAAAAACAGGGGGTAAAGCCTTACTCAGAGAAGGCGTGGGGACCGGTCTGCAGGTCGCGCAGGACGCCTTAGCTGGCAGAAATATCGGCGATGCTTTCAAATCACGAGCTAAGGAGGCCGGCATGCGGTTATTAGACGGGGCCGTAGACCACCTGACGGGTAACAACCAATCAGGAAGTGGTTTACGACGACGAATCAGAAAGCGAATCGGGAAGGCAGCCCCACCTGGCCAACCCGTTACGAAGAGAATAAAACCATCAGCTAGACTGTTCCCCCTTCATTCCACAAACAAGAGGCGAACTAAGCTGTCGGTACCAAAGGATATATTTGATTAATGATGTCTCTCATTCACCCCAAGTCATGTGAATGTCTTCATTCTGGTTTGGATTTATTTAGCGTTCCACCAACTCAGACTGCTGTAGACTCGGGCCAATTTACTGAAATTCGACCTCTTGCCTCGTTAGCTCATGGGGCTCCCATAGAGTTTTTCATTTCTGGAAACACTGAAGAGTATCTAGATCTTTTCAACACGTTTTTACATCTGCGGGCCAGGATCACCCTCCCCAATGGTGAAAGTTTACCCTTGGATGCCGAGGTAGGACCAGTCAACAATTATCTTCAGAGTCTATTTTCTCAAGTCGATGTTTCTCTGAATGATACATTGATTACACCATCTGAGAATACCTATCCATTTAGAGCAGTGTTCAAGACTTTACTAAACTATGGGGAGGATGCGAAAACGGGGCACTTGACGGCTGCTCTGTTCTATAAAGATACAGCAGGACACCACGATGATATGCAGGCTAACGAGGGATTTAAAATACGACGTGCTTTGACTTCGGATAGTAAAGAGGTTGAAATGATGGGTCGTTTGCACTCTGATCTCTTTGTGCAGGACCGTTACATGTTAAACAGAGTGGATGTAAAGATTAAACTCACACCCTCTAAGGACGTGTTCAACATCATGGCTCAGGATAAGTCTGTGGGTTATAAGAGTGTAATCACTTATGCTGCCCTCGTGGTCAGGAAAGCCAAGCTAAACCCAGCAATTTCTCTGGCCCACGAAAAAGCGCTTTTAAGTGGGAATGCACGGTACCCAATCAAGCGGGTTACCCTGAAAACATTTGCCATTGCTCGTGGGATGTATTCCCACAACCAAGACAATTTATTCCTATCTCAAACGCCAACACGTATAGTGATAGGTCTGATTACCGCCGGTGGTTTTAATGGCGTTTATAACATTAACCCGTTCAATTTTCAACACTTTGGTTTGACTTATATGAACCTGATGGTTGACGGGAGATGTGTATCCGGAAAGCCCCTAGCTATGGACTTTGAAAACAATCACTATGCGCGAGCCTTTTTTGGTACAAATTTGGCCATGGGTTTGATTGGTAGAGATGCTGGCAATGGTATTGATTATCATCAGTTCAAGGATGGCTTTTGTCTATTTGGTTTTGACCTCTCACCCAGTCTGCTAGATGGAACCCAGTTTGAGCTAGCCACGAGTGGACCCTTGTCGATAGAGCTCAAATTCGCCGCTCCCACGACAACTCCCCTACAAGTTATTGTCTACGCCGAGTTGGATTCAGTACTGGAAGTGTCCAAGACAAGACAGGTTCTAACAGACTACGCTATTTGAGAAAATGAACACGGGGATATTTACAGTCTCTTGATGTCCGATGTTTTTGTTCGACGTTGCGCCCTTGTTAGTGTCATCCCACGAAACCACTTACCGCCCCTCATCGATCAAACCAAGACTGCAGCCTTTGTCGTAAACACCGACCCTGCCCACAAACCTGGTGAACACTGGGTGGCCATCTTTTACAATGGCCTCGGCCAAATAGAGTATTTTGATTCCTACGGTTTACCTCCCAGGCACATTGATATTTTAAACTTTATCGAGAGGAATTCACATGTTCCATTCGTCTACAACTCACGAGTGTTACAAGACTTGTTTAGCAACACGTGTGGTCTATATTGTGTTTATTATATAATTTTAAAGTGTCGTGGTGCGAGCATTAACAGAATTCTCATGCCATTTTCAACGAAACAACATATTAACGACCGTATCATTTATCGGTTGATGACGCCCTGGATCCATCGACTGAGTGGAACAAACTGCCCATGACTCATCAAAGATGGCGGCTCTCTGAACATGTCTCAACACGTCCGATGACGTATTGCATCAGTTACTATAAATAGAACGTATTCCATTGGTTACTATAATTAGGCTGGCCACGCCCCACTTGTTACAGGGTATAAAGGTCAGCCGTTCTCAGTTCTACTACATACAGAAAGTCAGGTAGTCCCTGCTACCAAGTCGTGTGATTCAAACATGGAATCGGCTAGCGTTAATATGCCAGCTTCATTTGATGTATGTGATCAACGTATTTTCATGTCTCGTAGAAATGAGAATATAATTCCACTGTCCAAAGATGGTGTTAAGGCAGTCTCAGTTTCTGCTTTTCATAACAGACCATTGATAAACATAAGGTCATATCGTGGTGAGAGTCTGCTTAAGTTTCCTACCAGAACTGGAATAACACTCTCGAGAGATGAATTTATCACGCTAGTTGATATGCGAGATGACATTTTAGCAACTTATGATAACATCAACTATACTACGCCTCTTGTTGAGCAACCGAAAGAACCAAGAGATATGTATGCCTCGAGTGATTTAATTTCCACTCAGTCGCCAATTACCTACGCCGTCTTTGATCAAGGCTTTGTCAAAATGGAGGGTGGCTGTGTTTTGAACTCTAATCAACCTTCGTATTCACCCGTGTTTGATAACCATTTAGCCCAAACAGACAGTTCCAACAAAGCGAGGAAGCCGAGACGAGTAAAATTAATAAATTCTGCAGTGGGACAGTGACATTTTTTATTACTTATACATGACTATGTTGTTATTTGTGTACTTTTTTCAGATGATTTGAATTCATATTTGTACTATTGAAATCATCATTGTTGAATTATAAACATTTGAATGTGTAACATGTGTTGTCCACGTTGATGTATTGAAATAAATTTATGTTTCATTGTGAAAATAAACATTTTAAAAAGAGCATATTTGTTTGTTTTTATTTGAGTTGTTTTAATTTATTTAATTTTAAATTATTTTGTTAAATTAAAATAAATGAAAGTATAGAATCTATGAAATAAGGTTCTACTTACGATTTGTAAAGTAAATTTACTTGCACAGCCAAGCACACTCTTGCTTGCGTTACAGCCAAGACACTCGTTGAAACTGCTTCAGAGAGTGAGAATAAAATCCTGGCTGCTTGGATCTACTTATATACAGTTCTAACCTCTTTGATCGATCAAGTACTCTCTACTTCAAACATATTAATTTCCACCTAAACATCCCACATTAAAACAACCACCCACTAAAATTCCCCTGGTAAGTGGTATTCTAATCTTCAGATGATAAAAAGTCCGTTGCCCTGGCCAGTCTGGCACTCAAACATTCAATCAAAACTTTTCACAGCGAAACACGGTCTTTGAACACGAACCAGCGCAAAGATATTAATTACCCCCAAGCGTCTCACATTAAAACATCGGTATAGTAAAATTCCCCTGTTAAATGACTCTCCTGATGAACACTTACCGGCGACGGATATTTCACAGCGGGAAGTAAGTACTCACCGGTGGCGGCTTCTTTGATCTTGCGGCCCCTCGCGCGCTGCGCGAGGTCGCCTCGCGTCTACCGTGAACTCTTTGATCTCTCGCTTAACGTTAAACACAGTGTTTCGCATTTGGCGTGTAGCGTGTGTAACGGCCTAAGCTGTTACCTTTAATTCTAAAGGAAGTTTTTAAAAACAATAAATAAACTTGTCACTGTTTTTTATTGCCTGAGAGTATAAAGAAAGAATAGATTTATGAAAGTTACGGAACCATTTAAACTACAAAGAATATAATAGATTTATGATACCACCACCACCCCTTCACCACCCCTTCACCACCACCGCCACGAGAGGTCAACGGGAGGTCACCGGGAGGTCACCACCACCACCACGAGCACCACGACCGGAACAAAAATGGGCGGGTAGACTCTCATATAAGAAAAAATGAAGACTCTCATATAAGGAAAAACCGCACCAAAAATTTTGCCTCGATCTGCGTGTAGACTATTTATATAAGGATTTATCTACGTTTCGACGCCTTCACAACGAGAGGTCAACCGAGAGGTCAACGAGAGGTCACCGGAACCAAAATGGGCGGGTAGACTCTCATATAAGAAAAATGAAGACTCTCATATAAGGAAAAAAAATCTGCGTTGATCTGCGTGTAGACTATTTATATAAGGATTTATCTGCGTTTGAACGCAGTTTCCACGGTCCTATCACTGGATATATACTACTATGGATATCCTATGAAATTAGGATAAATACCAAAATAAAAATCTTCAACTCCAATGTTTAAGTCAGTCCTATTATATGATTGTTAACCTTAGACGGTAGATGTACAGCAGAGGTGAGATGCAGAATGGCTCAGGCAAAAACAACTTTCCAAAAAATGAGGAAGATATTATGTAATCCATTTTTGACAATAGAAACAATAAAGAGTTCTTAAATATTATGAACAGCCAGTATAAACATATGGATGTGAATCATGGACAATAGGTCAACAGACAAGAAAATCAATGGAGACTGTAGAAATGTGGTTTTTACAAACGAATGTTGAGAATAGCATGGACAGCTAAGAAGAATAATGAAAATGTTATGAAAGAGGCCAAAGCAAAAAGAGAGCTAATTTCCAATATTAGGAAGAAACAATCATCATTTTTTGGTCATGTAACGAGAAGAGAACAACTGGAATATATTGAAACAACTGGAAAAATTGAGAGATGAAGAGATAGAGGGAAGCAAAGAGAAACGATACCAGACAGCTTAAGAGAATGGCTTGGCATAAGGTCAACAACAAAAATTATAAATAACTGTCGAGATCGAAAGTTGTGGAGGGTCATGATCACCTACGCCAGCAGGCCCGGTACTTCATGATGATGAGTGTATGGCTGTAAAACATGGAGAACAACAAACGTGACAATCAGAAGATACCGATCTTCATTAATGAATGCTTACGCAGAATAAAAGGATGGAAATGGCAGGACAAAATCACTAACATAGAATTATGGGAAAATACCAGTCATATACCAGTGGATAAAGAGATAAAGCGAAGACGTTGGCGCTGGGTAGGACACACAATGCGAGAGCCAACTGAGAGTATTATACAACAGGCCCTTTTTGGAATCCCCAATGGAAAAGACAAAGAGGAAGACCAACATAAATGAAGATGATGGGGAAGACATGGAATGATCTTAAAAGAAAGGTAATTCCACAACCCCCCCCCCCCCCCCCGGTAGAAAAATAAAAAATGTGACCCTGCCGGGGTACGAAGCCACAAACAACAAAGTCTGAATGGTGACTGGGAGCAAAATATAGCACGTGGAGGGGGGGGGGGAGTCTGCGACTCATAGCTGACTGCAACAACAGCAATCAAGACTGTACACAATCTCCCACGGCGCATCCAGAAACAATTAAATAAACCAGTCTGGCCAATTCAGTTGGACCATCCCAGAAGAAAGGCAAAGCGGCAACTCAAAATGCTGTGCTAAAGTCGAATGAATATATTCTGCTCAAAAGTAGGTAGCTTTAAATCACAACACATATACACACATATACGCCCATTTAACGCCCTTTTCAGGGAGGACGATAAAGAAGAAGTCTTTGAATACTTATGAAGCGCATGTGCACTGGGTATACGCCAGTGACATCCTCTCATATGCGTTATTTACTTGTTCCACGCTCAAATTTAGACTCTGGCAGTATAAAGGCGTTAGAATCCATCACTAGTGTCGCATTCTGTAACGAGCTTTCAGCCACTGCCTCCAACCTCTCTTCTCCATCCACGTCTATCTGTCCAACCACTACAGTCGCATTCTGTAATGAGCTTTCAGCCACTGCCTCCAACCTCTCTTCTCCATCCAAGTCTATCTGTCCAACCACACTACAGTCGCATTCTGTAACGAGCTTTCAGCCACTGCCTCCAACCTCTCTTCTCCATCCAAGTCTATCTGTCCAACCACTACAGTCGCATTCTGTAACGAGCTTTCAGCCACTGCCTCCAACCTCTCTTCTCCATCCAAGTCTATCTGTCCAACCAGTGCAGTCGCATTCTGTAACGAGCTTTCAGCCACTGCCTCCAACCTCTCTTCTCCTCCATCCAAGTCTATCTGTCCAACCACTACAGTCGCATTCTGTAACGAGCTTTCAGCCACTGCCTCCAACCTCTCTTCTCCATCCAAGTCTATCTGTCCAACCACTACAGTCGCATTCTGTAACGAGCTTTCAGCCACTGCCTCCAACCTCCCTTCTCCATCCAAGTCTATCTGTCCAACCAGTGCAGTCGCATTCTGTAACGAGCTTACAGCCACTGCCTCCAACCTCTCTTCTCCATCCAAGTCTATCTGTCCAACCACTGATGACGTAATATTCAGAAACGCTACAGAAGAAGTTGTCATCCAACGGGAAAAAGACCACAGGCTATCTTTTCTCTCGACGCCGAAGGACAAAATAGAAAGAAAAGAAGGAGAAGAACATACTTCCACGCAACACACACACACACACACATACACACACACACACACACACACATATATATATAATATATATATATATATATATATATATAATATATATATATATATATCCATTCATCCATCCTACCATCCAACAAATCTAACATTCTGCCCGTCTGTCTGTCCGTATATCAACTACTTAGAGTGACAATAGATAACATGGTTTGCTCGTCACTCTATCAGACTACTATTCGTTCATCTATTAATGTCATTTTTCTATTCTAGGGCGACTGTCCCCAATCTTGTGTTGCACACTTTAATAGACTGGTAATTGTTCTTTAACCAAAGGCGCAGCGTGACCCAAATTGTGTGTGTTCTAAAATTATTACAATTATTTGATTGTTATCTCATTTCCCACTTTAAGTTGTATTGATAGTTGCTTGCTGGGGCAATCGCTGCAGGAATTTACTCGTCAGCCGGTATAAGAACAGCCCTGTCATAGAATATATATCTAAAAAAAAACAACAAATAAAATGGTTTGGCCACGTGACAAGGCATGTTGACTAAAACACAACACAACGAACTCTCAACAAACCTTACGAGAACACCAGACCCAAGGGCCAAACACGAAACAGTAGGATGGACGGAATTGTGCAAGCACTAGGAAACATAACAGCAGCAGAGGCGAACAGAAGAGCAAAAGACCGGAAATTATATCTCCCCTCGACGCTGAAAGGCAAGAAGAAGAAGAAGAAGAAGCCGTTAGTTGTTGTTGTTGACGGATTGCCACGAGTTGATGCGAGCAGGTTGCCCTTTGACTCATTAGATGTGGCGGGTCGTAATGGCTTTCTTGACATTCCCGGCTCTTACTGGAGAGGTTGGAGTTCGTCTGTCCCAGGCTATGCTGAGAAACTACTAGTCCAGCCCAGAGGTACTGCAATACTGGGTCCTCTATATCAGTAACAGCCACCACTACGGGGAACATGGCGATCCTAGCTTCTGTTAGCCAGTCTGGTTTGATGCAGACTATTTCCAGGGGAGACCACGAGGAGGTAGAACTGCTAGGTCTTGGTCGGTTGATGGTGCGCCGACCCTGCTATTGCGACCGCAGGTCGCAGGCGCTTCTGCTCCCCCTAAGAAGCCAGTAGAGGGAGCGGAACTCTTGTTGTGGAATTCTTCTTTGTTGAAACTAAAATTTGTCAATAAAACCTTTGTATCAGCCACCGCCTCATCCAAAAACCCAGCGGCGATAAGTCAATTTAGATGAGGTGGGTGTGTCTACACCGACAACCGAAGTGGTAAAGCCTACACGCACATGACTCAGCGATCATCACTGACGCAGAGAACAACTGCCCGGGGTGTGGCACCAGTCAATGGAGTCGCCAACCAGCAGCATTCTTTTTTTTTTTTCATTTTTCGTCCGCCAGCTTTATGTCTTTAGTGATGTCGCAACAGACTGAATTTTATTGCAATATTATTTTCCCCTATTTTCCGCACATGCAGTCGTGTGCTCATGTGGCCCTCGCCATAGAGGCAGATATCCTCCATCTTGAGATGCACTCTTGATTTATATTTAATATCTTTCACAGTATCTACATTTTTATGATATTTTTGTGTGGGCGTCAATTTTGCCCAGGCCATGGCCTACTCTTTTCGATTTCCAACTGCCAAGGTTAACGTGTGCAGCGTGCACATGGGGCCTCCTGTTTTATACCGTTATCCACAAGGATTAAACATCGGATCTCACTTGTCAGAGACTAGGGGAGGGTAAAGTCACGATGAAACCACGGATTCGATTTTTCAAAAATTCCCACCGTCTGTGGGGGACATCGAACTCAACAGGGCCTTCTCGCCTAGAGGCCGGCATCTTACCTTTAGACCACTCAGCCCTAATATTAATACAAGTTCTGTACTTTAGTCTCATCATAATCATCAAGTAACGTACCTGCTGGCGTAGGTGATCATGTCTCTCCACAACTTTTGATCTCGACAGTTATTTATCATTTCTGTTGTTGACCTTCTGCCAAACCATTCTCATAAATTCTATTATTGTGGCATTTCATGATTGTACAAAGAAGTTGCGATGATGGTTTTCTGTTGCCTTCCGTCGGTTTGTTTACGGTTGGCTCCGCTAGCCTTTGATTAAAAAGTCTCACCCACAACGCAGTGGGTTTGTTTTACTTCGGGGTACCCTCCCTTAGCCTTTTACTCTCCCGAGCAAGGCAGCAGGGCAGCTGCAGGTTGTACTATTTACTGCATACAGTAGCAGGTAAAATTTCCTGACCTGACAACTTTAGTCTAATCGACGTATCCTTCATCTCACAACGAACATCCGCATAGTGCTCAGTTCCGCGCCTCGGGACTTTCCCAGGTATTAACCACACTCAAAACATTCAAGTGAAAGCACTTAAAATGGGTTTAGCTCAGTTGTACAAACTCCATAGCATCGGCGAAGACCTTGACCTCCGACTTTCTAAGGTTAAATGTGACAGCGGCTCTATTCTTGTCTCCCCTGACCGTGATCAGGACCCTGGTAGCCAAGCGGACGTGAGTAATCTGGAGATTGGAAATATCTGGGAACGATGTTCGTATCAGATGCTAGAAGAGGTGGGGTGTCGGAATAGCGGAGCTTGTACCTCAAAGATATAACGATACTTCGTACAAACCACATTCATCATCATGTACCATACCGGTTGGCGTAGGCGATCATGTCCTTCCACAATCTTCTATCCACAGTGCATCGTATCAGTTCTGTTGTTGACTGTTTTCCATGCCATGACACCAAGCTATCCAGTGTTTTCTCTCTTTGTCGTCCGCGACGTTCTCCCATTCCTTCTATTTTGCCAGTTGTAACCAAGTATTCCAAATTTCCTCTTCTCATGATGTGCCCGAAAAATGTTGATTGCTTCTTTCTGATGTTTTTTAAGAGCTCCCAGGGGGACTGGTTGGTCTCGAGGCAAGACGCCGGCCTCAAGACAGAGAGGTTGTGAGTTCAAATCCCGGCTACACCGGATTTTATTTATGATTTCTCTCTGCGGCAACCACCCCTGGTTTCAGCAGCGAGGCCCGGCTTGAAACGTCAATTGCTCATGGACGGAAAAAATATGAGTACCTCCGAAGTCGGGGTTATCTGCCTGTGCGGCGAGGGACCCCTGTGCACACGGCTGCCAGGGAAAAATGGATTAACACGCAAAATTCAGTTCCTAGTCTCTAGAGACTTCGTCAGAGTAGAAGAAGAAGAATATCAATGTGGTGACCATCAAAGTGGCAATTTGTGTAGAAATATAAAGATCTTAATGTGAGGTTAACATTTTGATGTGAGATTAACACTTTGATTGCGAGGTTAACACTTTGAAGTGAGGTTAACACTTCGATGCGAGGTTAACACTTTGATTGCGAGGTTAACTCTTTGGTGTGAGGTTAACACTTTGATTGCGAGGTTAACACTTTGATGTGAGGCTAACACTTTGAAGTGAGGCTAACACATTGACGCGAGGTTAACACTTTGATGTGAGGCTAACACATTGACGCGAGGTTAACACATTGACGCGAGGTTAACACTTTGATGTGAGGCTAACACTTTGAAGTGAGGTTAACACTTTGATTGCGAGGTTAACACATTGACGCGAGGTTAACACTTTGATGTGAGGCTAACACTTTGAAGTGAGGCTAACACATTGACGCGAGGTTAACACTTTGATGTGAGGTTAACACATTGATGTGAGGTTAACACTTCGATGCGAGGTTAACACTTCGATGTGAGGCTAACACTTTGAAGTGAGGCTAACACTTTGACGTGAGGTTAACTCTTTGATGTGAGGCTAACATTTTGATGCGAGGTTGACTCTTTGATGAGAGGTTAACATTTTGATGTAAGGTTAACACTTTGATGTGAGGTTAACTCTTTGATGTGAGGTTAACATTTTGATGCGTGGTTAACACTTTGATGTGAGGTTAACACTTTGATGTGAGGTTAACTCTTTGATGTGAGGTTAACATTTTGATGCGAGGTTAACACTTTGATGTGAGGTTAACACTTTGATGTGAGGTCAAAAATTTGATGTGACAGGAAACTGCGTGGTCTAGAGGTTGGACGCCGGCCTCTGGATATGAAGATCCCGGGTTTTGAATTCAGCCACAGACAATTTGTCACTCCCAACTTTAGGTGTGTTTTTTTCGTGCTTTTACCCCCCCCCCCCCCCTCTTTACTCCACCTAGTGTCCTAGAAGAAAGATCCCGTGTACAGTCCTCTCTAAAAACGGGGGAGATAAGGGAGATCCCGTGTACAGTCCTCTCTAAAAACGGGGGAGATAAGGGAGAGATCCCGTGTACAGTCCTCTCTAAAAACGGGGGAGATAAGGGAGATCCCGTGTACAGTCCTCTCGAAAAACGGGGGAGATAAGGGAGATCCCGTGTACAGTCCTCTCGAAAAACGGGGGAGATAAGGGAGATCCCGTGTACAGTCCTCTCGAAAAACGGGGGAGATAAGGAGATCCCGTGTACAGTCCTCTCGAAAAACGGGGGAGATAAAGGAGATCCCGTGTACAGTCCTCTCGAAAAACGGGGGAGATAAGGAGGTCCCGTGTACAGTCCTCTCGAAAAACGGGGGAGATAAAGGAGATCCCGTGTACAGTCCTCTCGAAAAACGGGGGAGATAAAGGAGATCCCGTGTACAGTCCTCTCGAAAAACGGGGGAGATAAGGGAGGTCCCGTGTACAGTCCTCTCGAAAAACGGGGAGATAAAGGAGATCCCGTGTACAGTCCTCTCGAAAAACGGGGAGATAAGGGAGGTCCCGGATACAGTCCTCTCTAAAAACGGCGAAGATAACGGAGGTCCCGTGTACAGTCCTCTCGAAAAACGGCGAAGATAAAGGAGGTCCCGTGTACAGTCCTCTCGAAAAACGGGGAAGATAAGGGAGGTCCCGTGTACATTCCTCTCTAAAAACGGCGAAGATAAAGGAGATCCCGTGTACAGTCCTCTCGAAAAACGGGGAAGATAAGGGAGGTCCCGTGTACATTCCTCTCTAAAAACGGCGAAGATAACGGAGGTCCCGTGTACAGTCCTCTCGAAAAACGGCGAAGATAAAGGAGATCCCGTGTACAGTCCTCTCTAAAAACGGCGAAGATAAAGGAGATCCCGTGTACAGTCCTCTCTAAAAACGGCGAAGATAAAGGAGATCCCGTGTACAGTCCTCTCTAAAAACGGCGAAGATAAAGGAGATCCCGTGTACAGTCCTCTCTAAAAACGGCGAAGATAAGGGAGGTCCCGTGTACAGTCCTCTCTAAAAACGGCGAAGATAAGGGATGTCCCGTGTACAGTCCTCTCTAAAAACGGAAGATAAAGGATGTCCCGTGTACAGTCCTCTCTAAAGACGGTGATAAAGGATGTCCCGTGTACAGTCCTCTCTAAAGACGGTGATAAAGGATGTCCCGTGTACAGTCCTCTCTAAAGACGGTGATAAAGGATGTCCCGTGTACAGTCCTCTCTAAAGACGGTGATAAAGGATGTCCCGTGTACAGTCCTCTCTAAAGACGGTGATAAAGGAGGTCCCGTGTACAGTCCTCTCTAAAGACGGTGATAAAGGAGGTCCCGTGTACAGTCCTCTCTAAAGACGGTGATAAAGGAGGTCCCGTGTGAAGTCGCGATCATCTAAGAATCCTTCGCTACCAAAAAGTTGAACTGAGCAGGTTAAAAATGGCAGCTGCCCTCGCAAAAATTGTTGCTGAAGGCGGATGTGCCGGGCCTAAAGGCTCAAATATCACGACTTTGCTGCAATCTAGCGACGTTACACATATTCTCCCACCTATTGGATGACTGCCAAGCAGCACAAACAGGATATACGTTCAAATTTCATAACAGTATTTTCAGTTTGGTTTACTCTCATGCACGTTCCAGAAATCTGGACAATCATTTTCTGAACTAATTCCAAATTGAAGTTTATTATTAAGTAAAATCGCTTAGTCTATTATCTGTGCAGACCTGTTGTCACACCATTTGCACGTTTAAAGTTTATTATTAGACGAATGTGCATATTTCAAATAACACAACGTGACAAATCTGACAGGAACACAACCAGACTAAACATTTACTAACAAGACACATTTGTCTAAACCGTGACCAAGTGAAGAAATATAAATCACTAAGTTGCGATATAAGACAGATGGTAATTTTTGTAATTTAAACACTGATGTACCTCTACTCTTTCACTCTCTCTCTCTCTTATTCTCTCTCTCTCATTCTCTTTTTCCGTTCTCTTACCCCGCTTGAAATATTAGGTAAAGGTAAGGTAAAGTACGAGACTTGAACCGGCGTCTTAGCACGCGAGTCCATATGTGCTCGGCCGCCTATCCAGAAATGTTCGGAGATTTCTGTATAGTGTCGCCTCAAGCATCGAAACTCACGATGCCAAGCAACATTCCTCACCTTCCCAGAGTAATACCCTGGTACCCATTTCTGCCAACGGCTGGGTCGACAGTGGGTTTTTTTTTTCCAACCACGAGTACAATTCACACTGCTCCCAGCGGGAATCGAACACGGGTTGTCCGAACGTCGATAGTCCAGTCGGGTGGTTTTCCCTTATAAGAAAATCCGGTACCAATTAAAGGCTGGGTGAACCGGAAACAGTCGGTTGGGATCGAACCCTACCTCGTGTCCTTTGTAGTCCAGTTCACTAACCACTGAGCTATCGCGGACATTAACTACTTGCATCTTGTTTAAAATCTTGTACGGCTAAAAATCTCGTAAAACAGATCTGCAGAAAATAACAAAGTAAATGTAAAAATGATATATTTAACCAGGTGTACGGTAAACACTTTGAGTGAAACAAATAAACGTAAAGAATGTGCAGAAAACACGTAAACATTAACATTTGTAAATAAATGGTGGTTATAAAAACTTCCCCCAAATCAACATAGATGGGGAAAAAAATTGGCACCTGACCATCGTTTAGAGAAAGAAGAGAGTTCAGAAAGAAAGCACGGGCCACTCCCCCATATAATATATACAGTTCTCCGCTAGTGTTGTAAAACAGGTCACTTCTCAACGATTTCCATTCATTCTCTTTCGTTTATGTGATGGCAAATTTTTTTTTTAAAAAGGAGAAAAAAGTGGTATGGTAACATCTTTACGCAGGTGAGTAGCAAAACAAAAGCCGACGTTTCGGTCAAGTAGGCCTTCAGCTGGAACAACAAAACAACACAAAAAATATATATAAGGATATATACACAAATCTAACTACATGGAGACACTGTGCTGGCCGAAACGTCGAGTTATGTTTTGTTACTCACGTGAAACTGTTACCATACCACTTTTTTCTTCTTTTTTTTTTTAAATTGTCAATATTATCATCAGCTTTACAGCAGCTTTGCATCTTTATGAATCTTGGTGCATCTTGATGCCTTTACTTCTTCATTTATGTAAATTGTTTATCTTATCTTACATCTGTGTCAACGGATTTTATTTTAGGATCACGAATAGATTAATTGGGGACTGGTTGGTATCGAGGTAAGACGCCGGTCTCTAGGCAAGTCGCCGGCCTTGAGACAGAGAGGTTGTGGGTTCAAATCCCGGCTTCATCGGTTGGGATTTTTATTTATGATTTCTCTCTGCGGCAACCACCCTGGTCTCGGCAGCGATGCCCGGCTTGAAATGTCAATTACTCATCGACGGAAAAAAATGAGTACCTCCGAAGCCGAATTTATCTGCCTGTGCGGCGAGGGACCCCTGTGCACACGGCTGCCAGGGAAAAACGGATTAACATACAAAATTCAGTTCCTAGTATCTAGGTCAGAGGTAAAAACTGGCGAACGAAAAAAAAATCAGTAAAGTGATCATCTATGTCATCGCCTAGCTTGCGCCAGAACCATCCAGACCCTGCTCCACCTCTCTGTGGTGCCTCTAGTAACAGACTAACCTATCTGGTCTGGCCAAGTGAGTAGGGATCGAGGAGGGAAGACAACCCGGTACTCAAAAATGTCATGCTGAAGTCGGATGTGTTGGGCCGAAAGGCGCAAATATCACAGTTATACTACAAACCACAACTCAACGCAGACACGCCCACTTAATGTTCTTTTAAGGGCGGATGATGAAGAAGTGTACTACTTTAGTCATCGGGCGAAAGCAAGCAAGCATAGGTTTTTCTGGGTTGGGTGGTGGAAAAGGGGGGGGGGGGTTGTCCAGGGGGTGGAGGGGAATTACATGTTTTTTTTAAAGAATGGAGAATAAAGGTTGCATGAACCGGTGTTGTAGTTGCGTGTTCAACAGGTCATAGTTTGAAATTTTTGAAGTCAAGTTTTTAAACCCCCAAAGCATATATAAAGAAACAACAGATACAATAGTTTGGCCACGTGATAAGGCAGAAAGATCAAAACAACGAGCTTTCAATAAACGTTGCGAGAACACCAGACTCAAGAGCCGACCACGAAAAAGATGGATTGACGGAATATTAGGAACACTAGGAAACATAACAGTAGCAGAGGCGAACAGAAGAGCAACAGATCGCAAATTATATCTCCTCTCGACGCGGAAAGGCAAATGAGGAAGGAAAGAGGAAGAAGATGATGACGATGAAGAGGAGAAGTTACTGGATAAACGACGACGATGCCGAAGAAGAAGAAGAAGAAGAAGAAGAAGAAGAAGAAGAAGAATAGGTAAAATGAATGGTGGCAGTGTGTGAGATTTGATCCAAAGGTTTAGATCCAAGACATTGTTTATGAGAGGATGTTTAAACGACTTGTGTTTTGATGAAAGCTCAGACGCTGGGTCAAAGAGAGCGTGGGTAGTAGACATGTCGGCTTCATGACAGCGTGAACAGGAAGTATCAGGGATGCTCATAAACTCAGGTGATGTTGTTGAAATGGAAGCTAGAGAAACCGGTAATGTTCAGGGACTTATAGCTGATACCTTGCGCCAGGATCAGTGAACCAGAATTGATTTGTTTGCTTGCGTTCTCCCGATGGCTACAGGAATACACCTTCTCATCATCCGCCCTTAAAAGGACGTTAAGTGGGCGTGTCTGCGTTGTGTTGTGGTTTGCAGTAAAACTGTGATATTTGCGCCTTTCGGCCCAACATATCCGACTTCCGCATGTTATTTTTGAGTCCCGGGTTGTCTTCCCTCTTCGATCCCTACTCGCTTGGCCAGACTAGCGCTAGACAGGTTAGTCTGTTAATGGAGGCACCACGGAGAGATGGAGTAGGGCCTGGATGGTTCTGGTTCACTGATCCTGTTGCAATTCATCAGCTGTGAGTCGCTGATAACTTCTAGCTCAGGTACAGAGAGGCAACTTTGCCTCCGGAGAGAACTGACTGCGACCCTTCTCCATCTCCTGCAAAGAGACTAACTAGTCTTCGTATGGCAAAAAGTAACTTGAATGCCATGAAAAATATACTAACAACAAAATAAATAACAGCAGGGCTGAAACTAAGAATAGCACAATGTTACATCTTCTCAATATTCCTGTATGGCGCAGAAATATGGACATTAGACAAGAAAACATAACAGAAAATTGAAGCCTTTGAAATGTGGATTTATAGAAGAATAGGTAGAATTGGATGGAAAGAAAAGAAAACAAACGATGAAGTTTTAAAACAACTAAAAATAAAAATAGAACTATTAAATACAATTAAGACAAGACAAATGCAATTTTTAGGACACGTTAAAAGACACAACAGCCTACTACAAGTAATATTGGAAGGGAAAATACAAGGTAAAAGAAGCAGAGGCAGACCAAGACTAACATGGACGAGTAACATCAAAAGATAGACAAGTCAATCTATGACAAACTGCACCATCAAAGCAAGAAACAGAGTGGAATGGCCATCCATGGTAGATAACCTTCGTTGTGAAGACGGCACTCGATGATGATGAGTCTTCCAGAGTGTAGAGATCGGCTGTGGAAGGTAACTCGGGGACATAAAAATTCCGCGAATATGTCGGATTGGTATGGTCCTACAGCATAAAATATCGCAATCTGGTAAAAACAGCATAAGACACTAATATGATATCAAACTACTGACTATTCATGTTTCTTTGCTACGAACTGTCTGTCAAGACAACAAATGCCATAATCTTATATACACATAATCATACATATAATTATATATATATATCTTCATACATATAATCGTATACACAAACAAGAGATGAATGCAATGTCGAAAATGTAACTTCCTAAAAGCGGCAGATGAAGATGACGGGTTGTGGTAGGGAGAATACAGAACTAGTGTCTGAGTGATGGTGAGGGTTTGGGGTCGAGCGAACCCAGTGTTTGTGTGATGGTGAGGGTTTGGGGTCGAGCGAACCCAGTGTTTGTGTGATGGTGAGGGTTTGGGTCGAGCGAACCCAGTGTCTGAGTGATGGTGAGGGTTTGGGGTCGAGCGAACCCAGTGTTTGTGTGATGGTGAGGGTTTGGGGTCGAGCGAACCCAGTGTTTGTGTGATGGTGAGGGTTTGGGGTCAAGCGAACCCAGTGTTTGTGTGATGGTGAGGGTTTGGGTCGAGCGAACCCAGTGTCTGAGTGATGGTGAGGGTTTGGGTCGAGCGAACCCAGTGTTTGAGTGATGGTGAGGGTTTGGGTCGAGCGAACCCAGTGTTTGTGTGATGGTGAGGGTTTGGGGTCGAGCGAGCCCAGTGTCTGAGTGATGGTGAGGGTTTGGGTCGAGCGAACCCAGTGTTTGTGTGATGGTGAGGGTTTGGGGTCGAGCGAGCCCAGTGTCTGAGTGATGATGAGGGGGTTGGGGTCGAGCGAACCCAGTGTCTGAGTGACGGTTAGGGTCTGGGATCGAGCGAACCCAGTGTCTGAGTGACGATGAGGGTATGGGGTCGAGCGAACCCAGTGTCTGTTTGACAGTGAAAGGGTTGGGATCAAGCAAACCCAGTGTCTGAGTGACGATGAGGGTATGGGGTCGAGCGAACCCAGTGTCTGTGTGACAGTGAAAGGGTTGGGATCAAGCAAACCCAGTGTCTGAGTGACGATGAGGGTATGGGGTCGAGCGAACCCAGTGTCTGTGTGACAGTGAAAGGGTTGGGATCAAGCAAACCCAGTGTCTGTGTGACAGTGAAAGGGTTGGGATCGAGAGAACCCTATGTCTACGTAACATTGAAGCGAAGCTAGATATGTCCACTCGGGACAGGCAACTGAATGTGGGGGGGGGGGGGGGCCATCGACCCGGTGAAAATGGCGCGTTCAACTCAATGATAGTTACGCCGTCAGGTTTCTTGTCCACTTTTGAAGAATCCCAGGTATCTAACTTATCCCTCCCTCTAATAACAGTAATAATAATAGCAAAATAATACAATAGTAATAGCAATAATAATAGCAATAATAATACTACTAAACACAATTAGAACAAGACAAATGAATTTTTTTGGTCATGTTAAAAGACACAACAGTCTAATAAAAGTAATATTAGAAGGGAAAATACAAGGTAAAAGAGGCAGAGGCAGACCAAGACTAACATGGACGAGTAACATCAAAGCAAGAGACAGAGAGTGGAATGGCGCTCCATGGTAGCCAATCTTCGATGCGGAGAGGGCACTCGATGATGATGAGCAACAATAATAATAACAATAACAGCAATAATAGTAACAATAATTCTAACAGTAATAATGGTGACAATAATGATTACAATATCACGTTTATTTAACAACTGCCGTATGACGATCGCACCATTATTGTCCAGTAATGGTCATGTGTAATCAGGGCCGAATTATTCGTTCACTGGTTGCTCCAGTGGACGAGTTGTATCTTGTATCCCCTTGGTAAGGAAACAACAGATAAAATGGTTTGGCCACGTGACAAGGCAGAAAGATCAAAACACAACCAGCCTTCAGCAAACGCTGTGAGAACACCAGACCTAAGGGTCAACCACGAAAAAGATGGATCGATTGAATATTAGAAGCACTAGGAAACATAAATATAAGGTTGTTATTTGTCATGATTAGTCAAGTCAGAGAATAGCAGAGACAGAGAATGAGCTACAAGAAATGGTAGACATAATAGTAGAAGAAAGCAACAAGAAAGGTCTCAGTCTGAAAAGTAAGAAAACAGAAGTAATGGTCATATCGAAGAAACAATCATCACCATCATGCAACATACAAATAAATGAGACAAATCTGAAACAAGTGCAATGTTTCAAATACTTTGGCACAATAACAACATCAGATGGGAGATGCACCACAGAAATAAAAAGCAGAATAGCTCAGGCCAAAATAGCATTTCAGAAGGTTACAATTATCTTATGCAACAAATCTATGTCAATAAAAATGAGAAAGAGAGTTCATCGGTGCGATATAGAACCAATTCTGACCTATGGAAGCGAATCATGGACAGTAGACAAACAAATGAAAAGACGATTAGAGGCCACAGAGATGGGATTTCTCAGGAGAATGTTGAAAGTTCCCTGGACAACTAAAAGACCAATGAGGAAGTTCTCAAAGAGGCCAACACAAAAAGGGAGCTCTTTAAAAACATCAAAAAGAAGCAATGAACATTTTTCGGGCACATCATGAGAAGAGGAAAGTTGGAATACTTGGTTACAACTGGCCAAAAAAAAGAAAAGAGAGATCGCGGACGACAAAGAGAGAAAATACTGGATAGCTTGGTGTCATGGCATGGAAAACAGTCAACAACAGAACTGATACGATGCACTGTAGATAGAAGATTGTGGAAGGACATGATCGCCTACGCCAACCGGTATGGCACATGATGATGATGAGGAAACATAACAGCAGCAGAGGCGAAAAGAAGAAGAGCAAAAGACAGCAAATTATATCTCCCCTCGACGCTGAAAGGCAGATGTGAAGAAAAGAAGAAGTACTGGTTGCTCATTCAGTAATATATAGCTGGACCCTGGACCTTCAACTTGATCTAATGATATGGACACTACAGACATAGCATTCGCACTTCGTCACAGGCTAAGGGCGTGACCAGTATATTTACCAGTATTGTTTTCTTTGACAACAACATACTATACTCAAACTGATCTTCTACTAAACAAGATTTACATTTGGAGCTGTTGTCTCGGTTTTATTCTATTTTTTGTTTCAAGTCCATGGTTTTACTTGGGAGATCAGTAATAGATCAGAATTGACGAAACAAACAATAATAAATTAATAATGTAACGAATTAAATACCGAAAAAAATGAATACCCACATTACAATTAAATACAATATGTAGCAATACTATACCCACTCAATGAATAACGACACACTCAACTGTAAAGTATAAACACACTCGCAAAGGCTAAATTAACATAAGCCAAACGCAACACGAGTACGCTAAAAATGGTATTCCAATGGCAAAATGTAGTTGGTAACACATCGTTACTTGTTTAAAATAGATCCCATTGTCTGTTAATCCTGTTGCGAATGAGAACTAAACATGGAATTACGAAAACCGTGTGCCCAAAACAATAACACCCTAGACAAATTTCAACCCCGTCAGAGCCCCTGGAATCGTGAAGTTTAAACCATAAACACAAAAGTACACAGTTAATTTCTAATGTGAAAGTTCGTGAAAGATTCCTGACCTAACTTTGAACAAATTCTACAATTCAACTGATTAAAAAAGGAGAGAGTGAGAAACAACACTCTCCAACTACTGTCCGATAAACACAATGATAATCGTTTTATATCACTCAGTGTGAAATATTTATCGTATCAGAGTAATCGGTAGAGTTAAGGAATTTAGTATCGATCCAAACAAATGAACACGGAGCGGATCTTGTTCCGAGGCCCAACCCGTCGCCTTTAAATGAGAGAAATCTTATATTTAACCTTTGACATATTTCCCTGTGACCTGCCAGGTATTTGCCTGACATGACCTGTCTGTATTGCCTTACTGTGCCGGCAGGCTTCATGTCTATCAGGTAGACCTGTGTACTTGCACGCTATTTATCCTGGATATCTCCAAGTCCTATTTCGCTAATTAATTCTAGACTAGAGAATCTGGTTTTTCAAAAGTGGTATGTCTAAATCAATCACGTTAACAGTATGTTCATTCTGTGTATCATTCTTCTTCTTTCCTTCCTCTTTTGCTTTCAGCTTTAAGGGGAGATATAATTTGCGGTATTTTGCTCTTCTGTTGGCCTCTGCTGCTGTTATGTTTCTTAGTGTTTCTAATATTCCGTCAATCCACCTTTTTCGTGGTCGACCTATAGGTACGGTGTCCTCGTTGATGGCTCGTTGTGTTGTGTTTCGATCACTCTGCCTTGTCACGTGGCCAAACCATTTTATCTGTTGTTTCTTTATACATATTCTACGGCGGGGGCTATTCCTAGCTTTTTCTTCTCAGTTCTTCATTTCTGATCTTATCTCTCAGACTGTTTCCTGTCATTCGTCTAACACATTTCATCTCAGTAGAGGTTATTTTTCTTATTGTTCTTATATCTAGGGTCCACGGCTGGCATTGGTAGCACAACGTTGGGAGGAAGATTGTATTGTAAAGTGCCCGTTTTGCCTCCAGAGTTATTTCCATGTTGGACAATAGTGGTGATAGCTAAAATGATGTCAGGTTACAAAAGCTCTGATGTAGAGAAAGTCGAAAGACAAGATTGAGAGGATAGAAGCACTAGCAGCTTTTGGAATAGAGGTAGTCAAAGATATGTGAAATGATGCATACATCGCAGGATATATATCACATGTACAACAAAATCAATATCTATTGGTTTGTTCAAGAAGACTGATGATGTGGGTGCAGTGACTTCATAGAACAATACGTTTGATGAGCTATGTCACAAAAATGTTGCTTAAAATTATACACGGAAGAGAGACTGCTTTGTCTCGAGGCAAGATGCCGGTCTTGAGACAGAGGTGTGAGTTGAAATCCCGGCTGCACAGTTGGGATTTGTATTCACGATATTTGGTTTTTTTCTGTTGTTGATTATTTGTCATTTTTTCCGAGTGCTGTAAACATACCTTTTCCTCTGAATTGATTTGTTGTTGTTGTTCTCCCAGTTTTCTGAAAAAGGCCGTATGCCGAAACATCAGTATTTTGCTGTGTTACCTTTTTGTAAAGCTGTCACCGTACCTGGGAGTGTATGTCACACCCCACTACTGGCTCCCACACCTCTCTGTCTGACTTCTCTTCTCTCCTATTTCAGCGGCCGAATTAATGTACTATATAACTCAATCATCTCTTTGTTTCTCACATCGGCCTTAACCTCTCTGATAGAGCCTGTCAACCTAACTAACTATTCCGCTGCGCCTTATCATGGCTCATCACTTGCTAGAAGACAATGACTATAAAAGAATACAGCTCTTCGTCATCCGCCCTTAACTATTCCGTACGTTTCGACGCACTATGCGCCGTGCCGACTTCGGTCATGTACGTTTAGCCGTACAGTGCGTCACTCTTAATTTGATTAGTGTAAACTGTCAACAAACCATATTCTTTTAATTGGTCTTTTGTTATCTTAGTATTGTTGAAATCTAATTCCTTGCTCAATTATCTAAACATTCATATATAATATGTGATGTGTTAGATAAATATGTAGATTGATATTTAAAAAACATGAAACATTTTGTCTCTGAAATCCTTACGGCTAAATTGGTAACAACGTTCCGTACTAAATGAGTTAATAGGTTGCCTTCCCTCTCAATCCCTACTTACTTGGCCAGACTATACTGATTATTACTAGAGGCACCACGAAGAGGTGGAGTATGGCCTGGATGGTTCTGGTTCACCGATCCTAGCCCAAACCTTCAGCTATGATTCCCTGACAACTTCAACTCTGTTTCTGTCATATGTTTTAGGCCCCGTCATGGCTAATTATCTCTAGGGCCTCTCTGTCCAATCAGTTCTCCGCACGTCTGTAAACAACTCTAGTGTATGTACCATATCATCATAATATCGCATATTTGCAGAACGTTGCATTCACCACAGCCCGTCTGAAAGAATCTCAGTTTCTAGCCATATTTCCCACAGAACGGTGCATTCACCACAGCCTGTCTGAAAGAATCCATGTCACTTGCCAGATCTCCCACAGAACGTTACATTCACCACAGCCTGTCTAAAAGAATCTCTGTCTCTAGTCAAATCTCTCACAGAACGTTACATTCACCACAGCCTGTCTGAAAGAATCCATGTCACTTGCCAGATCTCCCACAGAACGTTACATTCACCACAGCCTGTCTGAAAGAATCCATGTCACTTGCCAGATCTCCCACAGAACGTTACATTCACCACAGCCCGTCTGAAAGAATCTCAGTTTCTAGCCATATTTCCCACAGAACGTTACATTCACCACAGCCCGTCTGAAAGAATCCATGTCACTTGCCAGATCTCCCACAGAACGTTGCATTCACCACAGCCTGTCTGAAAGAATCCATGTCACTTGCCAGATCTCCCACAGAACGTTACATTCACCACAGCCCGTCTAAAAGAATCTCTGTCTCTAGTCAAATCTCTCACAGAACGTTACATTCACCACAGCCTGTCTGAACGAATTTTAGTCTCTAGTCAGAGCTCCCATTTCTTCTGTTGTCATGTTCAAGGTCTCCTCGATGTCTTGAAACCACTTTCTTCTTGGTCTGCTCCTTATGCGTCGTCCAGGGATTATGCCTTCCATTATTGTTGTTCCAGCCCGATGTGTCTTTTGGTGTAAGTAAAAAAAAGTAAAGAGCCCCGGCCACGCCAAGTGGCGTAAAGGGACGATGGTGTTAGTGACCATATATTTTACAGACCTTCAGCACATGATTTTTGGGGTAATGTGGCCGGTATTACGCCCGTGCTGCTTTATTTTCCCAGAAAAAATCCGGTACCCATTTAAGGCTGGGTGAACCCGGAAGCCGTCGGTTGGGATCGAACTCTACCTCTAGTCCTTTGTTGTCCAATTCACTAACCACTGAGCTATCGCGGCTCCCGTCTTTTGACGTGGCCATAGTATTTTAATGTCCTCTGTAGAATGGTGTTATAAACCAGTTCGTTTAATGTTTCAATCGTTTAATATGTCTTCATTATTCTTGTTCATTATCCAAGGTGTCTTAATGATTTGTCTGTAACATTTTGTTTTGAATTAATTGATTTTCTTCCTTGCAGTTTGCGAGGTTGTGCACGATTCACAACCATACTTGGGAAGGTACACGCCTTCAGGGATTCTCATTTGACTGTCTTGCTTGTATTGTGCCTTATGTTCTTCACGGCGTTTAATTGTTGTGTTGCTATGGCTAATCTTTATAGCCACTTTTTTTTAATCCCCAGGGGAAAAGACAAAGAGGAAGACCAAGGAATTCTTGGAGAAGACAGATAGAAGCAGAGATGAAGATGATGGGGAAGACATGGAATGATCTTAAAAGAATGACAAGAAACAGAACGGCTTGGAAAGTGTTTGTTGAAGACCTATGCTTCACAGGGAGCTGAAAGGTAGAAGAAGTAGAAGATGTCTAATCTGTGTTTGATTCCTTTCTGGCAGTCTCCATTGTTAGTTACTACAGATCCCAGATATTCATAATTTATGTTACAATTTCAAGTTCGCAACTGTTGATGATGATTTTAGGTTGATATATATACTACATATCTCGACTCGGATATTCAAGGACAATCCCAAAGTTGTGTCTGTTAACATTAGAATGCGTGTGAGTCAGAGATTAACATTAGAATGTGTGTGAGTCACATATTAACATTAGCACACATTGAAAACATAAACCAAGGAATGTTAGCGGAAACGATCAATTACGGAATTTACTGAAATAACAATTTCTTCAAATTGAATTATAAATTTGTTTTAACTCTTCTCATTCTTCTTTCCTTCCTCATTTGCCTTTCAACGCCGAGGGGAGATATTTCATTCTTTCTTTTCTTTCTGTCGTTCGTCAGATGACTACAAAAGGAATTGATTGTCCTCATCGTCATCCGCCCTTAGAAGTGGGTGTAGACACGTTGTGTTGTAGTTTGGAGTTAGAACTGTCATATTTGCGTCTTTCAACCCAACACATCCGCCCTTACAAGTGGGTGTAGACACGTTGTGTTGTAGTTTGGAGTTAGAACTGTCATATTTGCGTCTTTCAACCCAACACATCCGCCCTTACAAGTGGGTGTAGACACGTTGTGTTGTAGTTTGGAGTTAGAACTGTCATATTTGCGTCTTTCAACCCAACACATCCGCCCTTAGAAGTGGGTGTAGACACGTTGTGTTGTAGTTTGGAGTTAGAACTGTCATATTTGCGTCTTTCAACCCAACACATCCGCCCTTACAAGTGGGTGTAGACACGTTGTGTTGTAGTTTGGAGTTAGAACTGTCATATTTGCGTCTTTCAACCCAACACATCCGCCCTTACAAGTGGGTGTAGACACGTTGTGTTGTAGTTTGGAGTTAGAACTGTCATATTTGCGTCTTTCAACCCAACACATCCGCCCTTAGAAGTGGGTGTAGACACGTTGTGTTGTAGTTTGGAGTTAGAACTGTCATATTTGCGTCTTTCAACCCAACACATCCGCCCTTAGAAGTGGGTGTAGACACGTTGTGTTGTAGTTTGGAGTTAGAACTGTCATATTTGCGTCTTTCAACCCAACACATCCGCCCTTACAAGTGGGTGTAGACACGTTGTGTTGTAGTTTGGAGTTAGAACTGTCATATTTGCGTCTTTCAACCCAACACATCCGCCCTTAGAAGTGGGTGTAGACACGTTGTGTTGTAGTTTGGAGTTAGAACTGTCATATTTGCGTCTTTCAACCCAACACATCCGCCCTTAGAAGTGGGTGTAGACACGTTGTGTTGTAGTTTGGAGTTAGAACTGTCATATTTGCGTCTTTCAACCCAACACACCCGCCCTTAGAAGTGGGTGTAGACACGTTGTGTTGTAGTTTGTAGTTAGAACTGTCATATTTGCGTCTTTCAACCCAACACATCCGCCCTTACAAGTGGGTGTAGACACGTTGTGTTGTAGTTTGGAGTTAGAACTGTCATATTTGCGTCTTTCAACCCAACACATCCGCCCTTAGAAGTGGGTGTAGACACGTTGTGTTGTAGTTTGGAGTTAGAACTGTCATATTTGCGTCTTTCAACCCAACACATCCGCCCTTAGAAGTGGGTGTAGACACGTTGTGTTGTAGTTTGGAGTTAGAACTGTCATATTTGCGTCTTTCAACCCAACACATCCGCCCTTAGAAGTGGGTGTAGACACGTTGTGTTGTAGTTTGGAGTTAGAACTGTCATATTTGCGTCTTTCAACCCAACACATCCGCCCTTAGAAGTGGGTGTAGACACGTTGTGTTGTAGTTTGGAGTTAGAACTGTCATATTTGCGTCTTTCAACCCAACACATCCGCCCTTAGAAGTGGGTGTAGACACGTTGTGTTGTAGTTTGGAGTTAGAACTGTCATATTTGCGTCTTTCAACCCAACACATCCGCCCTTACAAGTGGGTGTAGACACGTTGTGTTGTAGTTTGGAGTTAGAACTGTCATATTTGCGTCTTTCAACCCAACACATCCGCCCTTAGAAGTGGGTGTAGACACGTTGTGTTGTAGTTTGGAGTTAGAACTGTCATATTTGCGTCTTTCAACCCAACACATCCGCCCTTAGAAGTGGGTGTAGACACGTTGTGTTGTAGTTTGGAGTTAGAACTGTCATATTTGCGTCTTTCAACCCAACACATCCGCCCTTAGAAGTGGGTGTAGACACGTTGTGTTGTAGTTTGGAGTTAGAACTGTCATATTTGCGTCTTTCAACCCAACACATCCGCCCTTAGAAGTGGGTGTAGACACGTTGTGTTGTAGTTTGGAGTTAGAACTGTCATATTTGCGTCTTTCAACCCAACACATCCCGCCCTTAGAAGTGGGTGTAGACACGTTGTGTTGTAGTTTGGAGTTAGAACTGTCATATTTGCGTCTTTCAACCCAACACATCCGCCCTTAGAAGTGGGTGTAGACACGTTGTGTTGTAGTTTGGAGTTAGAACTGTCATATTTGCGTCTTTCAACCCAACACATCCGCCCTTAGAAGTGGGTGTAGACACGTTGTGTTGTAGTTTGGAGTTAGAACTGTCATATTTGCGTCTTTCAACCCAACACATCCGCCCTTAGAAGTGGGTGTAGACACGTTGTGTTGTAGTTTGGAGTTAGAACTGTCATATTTGCGTCTTTCAACCCAACACACCCGCCCTTAGAAGTGGGTGTAGACACGTTGTGTTGTAGTTTGGAGTTAGAACTGTCATATTTGCGTCTTTCAACCCAACACACCCGCCCTTAGAAGTGGGTGTAGACACGTTGTGTTGTAGTTTGGAGTTAGAACTGTCATATTTGCGTCTTTCAACCCAACACACCCGCCCTTACAAGTGGGTGTAGACACGTTGTGTTGTAGTTTGGAGTTAGAACTGTCATATTTGCGTCTTTCAACCCAACACATCCGCCCTTAGAAGTGGGTGTAGACACGTTGTGTTGTAGTTTGGAGTTAGAACTGTCATATTTGCGTCTTTCAACCCAACACATCCGCCCTTAGAAGTGGGTGTAGACACGTTGTGTTGTAGTTTGGAGTTAGAACTGTCATATTTGCGTCTTTCAACCCAACACATCCGCCCTTAGAAGTGGGTGTAGACACGTTGTGTTGTAGTTTGGAGTTAGAACTGTCATATTTGCGTCTTTCAACCCAACACATCCGCCCTTACAAGTGGGTGTAGACACGTTGTGTTGTAGTTTGGAGTTAGAACTGTCATATTTGCGTCTTTCAACCCAACACATCCGCCCTTAGAAGTGGGTGTAGACACGTTGTGTTGTAGTTTGGAGTTAGAACTGTCATATTTGCGTCTTTCAACCCAACACATCCGCCCTTACAAGTGGGTGTAGACACGTTGTGTTGTAGTTTGGAGTTAGAACTGTCATATTTGCGTCTTTCAACCCAACACATCCGCCCTTAGAAGTGGGTGTAGACACGTTGTGTTGTAGTTTGGAGTTAGAACTGTCATATTTGCGTCTTTCAACCCAACACATCCGCCCTTAGAAGTGGGTGTAGACACGTTGTGCTGTAGTTTGGAGTTAGAACTGTCATATTTGCGTCTTTCAACCCAACACATCCGCCCTTAGAAGTGGGTGTAGACACGTTGTGTTGTAGTTTGGAGTTAGAACTGTCATATTTGCGTCTTTCAACCCAACACATCCCGCCCTTAGAAGTGGGTGTAGACACGTTGTGTTGTAGTTTGGAGTTAGAACTGTCATATTTGCGTCTTTCAACCCAACACATCCGCCCTTAGAAGTGGGTGTAGACACGTTGTGTTGTAGTTTGGAGTTAGAACTGTCATATTTGCGTCTTTCAACCCAACACATCCGCCCTTAGAAGTGGGTGTAAACACGTTGTGTTGTAGTTTGGAGTTAGAACTGTCATATTTGCGTCTTTCAACCCAACACATCCGCCCTTACAAGTGGGTGTAGACACGTTGTGTTGTAGTTTGGAGTTAGAACTGTCATATTTGCGTCTTTCAACCCAACACACCCGCCCTTAGAAGTGGGTGTAGACACGTTGTGTTGTAGTTTGGAGTTAGAACTGTCATATTTGCGTCTTTCAACCCAACACATCCGCCCTTAGAAGTGGGTGTAGACACGTTGTGTTGTAGTTTGGAGTTAGAACTGTCATATTTGCGTCTTTCAACCCAACACATCCGCCCTTAGAAGTGGGTGTAGACACGTTGTGTTGTAGTTTGGAGTTAGAACTGTCATATTTGCGTCTTTCAACCCAACACACCCGCCCTTAGAAGTGGGTGTAGACACGTTGTGTTGTAGTTTGGAGTTAGAACTGTCATATTTGCGTCTTTCAACCCAACACATCCGCCCTTAGAAGTGGGTGTAGACACGTTGTGTTGTAGTTTGGAGTTAGAACTGTCATATTTGCGTCTTTCAAACCAACACATCCGCCCTTAGAAGTGGGTGTAGACACGTTGTGTTGTAGTTTGGAGTTAGAACTGTCATATTTGCGTCTTTCAACCCAACACATCCGCCCTTACAAGTGGGTGTAGACACGTTGTGTTGTAGTTTGGAGTTAGAACTGTCATATTTGCGTCTTTCAACCCAACACATCCGCCCTTAGAAGTGGGTGTAGACACGTTGTGTTGTAGTTTGGAGTTAGAACTGTCATATTTGCGTCTTTCAACCCAACACATCCGCCCTTAGAAGTGGGTGTAGACACGTTGTGTTGTAGTTTGGAGTTAGAACTGTCATATTTGCGTCTTTCAACCCAACACATCCGCCCTTACAAGTGGGTGTAGACACGTTGTGTTGTAGTTTGGAGTTAGAACTGTCATATTTGCGTCTTTCAACCCAACACATCCGCCCTTAGAAGTGGGTGTAGACACGTTGTGTTGTAGTTTGGAGTTAGAACTGTCATATTTGCGTCTTTCAACCCAACACATCCGCCCTTAGAAGTGGGTGTAGACACGTTGTGTTGTAGTTTGGAGTTAGAACTGTCATATTTGCGTCTTTCAACCCAACACATCCGCCCTTACAAGTGGGTGTAGACACGTTGTGTTGTAGTTTGGAGTTAGAACTGTCATATTTGCGTCTTTCAACCCAACACATCCGCCCTTAGAAGTGGGTGTAGACACGTTGTGTTGTAGTTTGGAGTTAGAACTGTCATATTTGCGTCTTTCAACCCAACACATCCGCCCTTAGAAGTGGGTGTAGACACGTTGTGTTGTAGTTTGGAGTTAGAACTGTCATATTTGCGTCTTTCAACCCAACACATCCGCCCTTAGAAGTGGGTGTAGACACGTTGTGTTGTAGTTTGGAGTTAGAACTGTCATATTTGCGTCTTTCAACCCAACACATCCGCCCTTACAAGTGGGTGTAGACACGTTGTGTTGTAGTTTGGAGTTAGAACTGTCATATTTGCGTCTTTCAACCCAACACATCCGCCCTTAGAAGTGGGTGTAGACACGTTGTGTTGTAGTTTGGAGTTAGAACTGTCATATTTGCGTCTTTCAACCCAACACATCCGCCCTTAGAAGTGGGTGTAGACACGTTGTGTTGTAGTTTGGAGTTAGAACTGTCATATTTGCGTCTTTCAACCCAACACATCCGCCCTTAGAAGTGGGTGTAGACACGTTGTGTTGTAGTTTGGAGTTAGAACTGTCATATTTGCGTCTTTCAACCCAACACATCCGCCCTTAGAAGTGGGTGTAGACACGTTGTGTTGTAGTTTGGAGTTAGAACTGTCATATTTGCGTCTTTCAACCCAACACATCCGCCCTTACAAGTGGGTGTAGACACGTTGTGTTGTAGTTTGGAGTTAGAACTGTCATATTTGCGTCTTTCAACCCAACACATCCGCCCTTACAAGTGGGTGTAGACACGTTGTGTTGTAGTTTGGAGTTAGAACTGTCATATTTGCGTCTTTCAACCCAACACATCCGCCCTTAGAAGTGGGTGTAGACACGTTGTGTTGTAGTTTGGAGTTAGAACTGTCATATTTGCGTCTTTCAACCCAACACATCCGCCCTTAGAAGTGGGTGTAGACACGTTGTGTTGTAGTTTGGAGTTAGAACTGTCATATTTGCGTCTTTCAACCCAACACATCCGCCCTTAGAAGTGGGTGTAGACACGTTGTGTTGTAGTTTGGAGTTAGAACTGTCATATTTGCGTCTTTCAACCCAACACATCCGCCCTTAGAAGTGGGTGTAGACACGTTGTGTTGTAGTTTGGAGTTAGAACTGTCATATTTGCGTCTTTCAACCCAACACATCCGCCCTTAGAAGTGGGTGTAGACACGTTGTGTTGTAGTTTGGAGTTAGAACTGTCATATTTGCGTCTTTCAACCCAACACATCCGCCCTTAGAAGTGGGTGTAGACACGTTGTGTTGTAGTTTGGAGTTAGAACTGTCATATTTGCGTCTTTCAACCCAACACATCCGCCCTTAGAAGTGGGTGTAGACACGTTGTGTTGTAGTTTGGAGTTAGAACTGTCATATTTGCGTCTTTCAACCCAACACATCCGCCCTTAGAAGTGGGTGTAGACACGTTGTGTTGTAGTTTGGAGTTAGAACTGTCATATTTGCGTCTTTCAACCCAACACATCCGCCCTTAGAAGTGGGTGTAGACACGTTGTGTTGTAGTTTGGAGTTAGAACTGTCATATTTGCGTCTTTCAACCCAACACATCCGCCCTTAGAAGTGGGTGTAGACACGTTGTGTTGTAGTTTGGAGTTAGAACTGTCATATTTGCGTCTTTCAACCCAACACATCCGCCCTTACAAGTGGGTGTAGACACGTTGTGTTGTAGTTTGGAGTTAGAACTGTCATATTTGCGTCTTTCAACCCAACACATCCGCCCTTAGAAGTGGGTGTAGACACGTTGTGTTGTAGTTTGGAGTTAGAACTGTCATATTTGCGTCTTTCAACCCAACACATCCGCCCTTAGAAGTGGGTGTAGACACGTTGTGTTGTAGTTTGGAGTTAGAACTGTCATATTTGCGTCTTTCAACCCAACACATCCGCCCTTAGAAGTGGGTGTAGACACGTTGTGTTGTAGTTTGGAGTTAGAACTGTCATATTTGCGTCTTTCAACCCAACACATCCGCCCTTAGAAGTGGGTGTAGACACGTTGTGTTGTAGTTTGGAGTTAGAACTGTCATATTTGCGTCTTTCAACCCAACACATCCGCCCTTAGAAGTGGGTGTAGACACGTTGTGTTGTAGTTTGGAGTTAGAACTGTCATATTTGCGTCTTTCAACCCAACACATCCGCCCTTAGAAGTGGGTGTAGACACGTTGTGTTGTAGTTTGGAGTTAGAACTGTCATATTTGCGTCTTTCAACCCAACACATCCGCCCTTAGAAGTGGGTGTAGACACGTTGTGTTGTAGTTTGGAGTTAGAACTGTCATATTTGCGTCTTTCAACCCAACACATCCGCCCTTAGAAGTGGGTGTAGACACGTTGTGTTGTAGTTTGGAGTTAGAACTGTCATATTTGCGTCTTTCAACCCAACACATCCGCCCTTAGAAGTGGGTGTAGACACGTTGTGTTGTAGTTTGGAGTTAGAACTGTCATATTTGCGTCTTTCAACCCAACACATCCGCCCTTAGAAGTGGGTGTAGACACGTTGTGTTGTAGTTTGGAGTTAGAACTGTCATATTTGCGTCTTTCAACCCAACACATCCGCCCTTAGAAGTGGGTGTAGACACGTTGTGTTGTAGTTTGGAGTTAGAACTGTCATATTTGCGTCTTTCAACCCAACACATCCGCCCTTAGAAGTGGGTGTAGACACGTTGTGTTGTAGTTTGGAGTTAGAACTGTCATATTTGCGTCTTTCAACCCAACACATCCGCCCTTAGAAGTGGGTGTAGACACGTTGTGTTGTAGTTTGGAGTTAGAACTGTCATATTTGCGTCTTTCAACCCAACACATCCGCCCTTAGAAGTGGGTGTAGACACGTTGTGTTGTAGTTTGGAGTTAGAACTGTCATATTTGCGTCTTTCAACCCAACACATCCGCCCTTAGAAGTGGGTGTAGACACGTTGTGTTGTAGTTTGGAGTTAGAACTGTCATATTTGCGTCTTTCAACCCAACACATCCGCCCTTAGAAGTGGGTGTAGACACGTTGTGTTGTAGTTTGGAGTTAGAACTGTCATATTTGCGTCTTTCAACCCAACACATCCGCCCTTAGAAGTGGGTGTAGACACGTTGTGTTGTAGTTTGGAGTTAGAACTGTCATATTTGCGTCTTTCAACCCAACACATCCGCCCTTAGAAGTGGGTGTAGACACGTTGTGTTGTAGTTTGGAGTTAGAACTGTCATATTTGCGTCTTTCAACCCAACACATCCGCCCTTAGAAGTGGGTGTAGACACGTTGTGTTGTAGTTTGGAGTTAGAACTGTCATATTTGCGTCTTTCAACCCAACACATCCGCCCTTAGAAGTGGGTGTAGACACGTTGTGTTGTAGTTTGGAGTTAGAACTGTCATATTTGCGTCTTTCAACCCAACACATCCGCCCTTAGAAGTGGGTGTAGACACGTTGTGTTGTAGTTTGGAGTTAGAACTGTCATATTTGCGTCTTTCAACCCAACACATCCGCCCTTAGAAGTGGGTGTAGACACGTTGTGTTGTAGTTTGGAGTTAGAACTGTCATATTTGCGTCTTTCAACCCAACACATCCGCCCTTACAAGTGGGTGTAGACACGTTGTGTTGTAGTTTGGAGTTAGAACTGTCATATTTGCGTCTTTCAACCCAACACATCCGCCCTTAGAAGTGGGTGTAGACACGTTGTGTTGTAGTTTGGAGTTAGAACTGTCATATTTGCGTCTTTCAACCCAACACATCCGCCCTTAGAAGTGGGTGTAGACACGTTGTGTTGTAGTTTGGAGTTAGAACTGTCATATTTGCGTCTTTCAACCCAACACATCCGCCCTTAGAAGTGGGTGTAGACACGTTGTGTTGTAGTTTGGAGTTAGAACTGTCATATTTGCGTCTTTCAACCCAACACATCCGCCCTTAGAAGTGGGTGTAGACACGTTGTGTTGTAGTTTGGAGTTAGAACTGTCATATTTGCGTCTTTCAACCCAACACATCCGCCCTTAGAAGTGGGTGTAGACACGTTGTGTTGTAGTTTGGAGTTAGAACTGTCATATTTGCGTCTTTCAACCCAACACATCCGCCCTTAGAAGTGGGTGTAGACACGTTGTGTTGTAGTTTGGAGTTAGAACTGTCATATTTGCGTCTTTCAACCCAACACATCCGCCCTTAGAAGTGGGTGTAGACACGTTGTGTTGTAGTTTGGAGTTAGAACTGTCATATTTGCGTCTTTCAACCCAACACATCCGCCCTTACAAGTGGGTGTAGACACGTTGTGTTGTAGTTTGGAGTTAGAACTGTCATATTTGCGTCTTTCAACCCAACACATCCGCCCTTAGAAGTGGGTGTAGACACGTTGTGTTGTAGTTTGGAGTTAGAACTGTCATATTTGCGTCTTTCAACCCAACACATCCGCCCTTAGAAGTGGGTGTAGACACGTTGTGTTGTAGTTTGGAGTTAGAACTGTCATATTTGCGTCTTTCAACCCAACACATCCGCCCTTAGAAGTGGGTGTAGACACGTTGTGTTGTAGTTTGGAGTTAGAACTGTCATATTTGCGTCTTTCAACCCAACACATCCGCCCTTAGAAGTGGGTGTAGACACGTTGTGTTGTAGTTTGGAGTTAGAACTGTCATATTTGCGTCTTTCAACCCAACACATCCGCCCTTAGAAGTGGGTGTAGACACGTTGTGTTGTAGTTTGGAGTTAGAACTGTCATATTTGCGTCTTTCAACCCAACACATCCGCCCTTAGAAGTGGGTGTAGACACGTTGTGTTGTAGTTTGGAGTTAGAACTGTCATATTTGCGTCTTTCAACCCAACACATCCGCCCTTAGAAGTGGGTGTAGACACGTTGTGTTGTAGTTTGGAGTTAGAACTGTCATATTTGCGTCTTTCAACCCAACACATCCGCCCTTAGAAGTGGGTGTAGACACGTTGTGTTGTAGTTTGGAGTTAGAACTGTCATATTTGCGTCTTTCAACCCAACACATCCGCCCTTAGAAGTGGGTGTAGACACGTTGTGTTGTAGTTTGGAGTTAGAACTGTCATATTTGCGTCTTTCAACCCAACACATCCGCCCTTACAAGTGGGTGTAGACACGTTGTGTTGTAGTTTGGAGTTAGAACTGTCATATTTGCGTCTTTCAACCCAACACATCCGCCCTTACAAGTGGGTGTAGACACGTTGTGTTGTAGTTTGGAGTTAGAACTGTCATATTTGCGTCTTTCAACCCAACACATCCGCCCTTAGAAGTGGGTGTAGACACGTTGTGTTGTAGTTTGGAGTTAGAACTGTCATATTTGCGTCTTTCAACCCAACACATCCGCCCTTAGAAGTGGGTGTAGACACGTTGTGTTGTAGTTTGGAGTTAGAACTGTCATATTTGCGTCTTTCAACCCAACACATCCGCCCTTAGAAGTGGGTGTAGACACGTTGTGTTGTAGTTTGGAGTTAGAACTGTCATATTTGCGTCTTTCAACCCAACACATCCGCCCTTAGAAGTGGGTGTAGACACGTTGTGTTGTAGTTTGGAGTTAGAACTGTCATATTTGCGTCTTTCAACCCAACACATCCGCCCTTAGAAGTGGGTGTAGACACGTTGTGTTGTAGTTTGGAGTTAGAACTGTCATATTTGCGTCTTTCAACCCAACACATCCGCCCTTAGAAGTGGGTGTAGACACGTTGTGTTGTAGTTTGGAGTTAGAACTGTCATATTTGCGTCTTTCAACCCAACACATCCGCCCTTAGAAGTGGGTGTAGACACGTTGTGTTGTAGTTTGGAGTTAGAACTGTCATATTTGCGTCTTTCAACCCAACACATCCGCCCTTAGAAGTGGGTGTAGACACGTTGTGTTGTAGTTTGGAGTTAGAACTGTCATATTTGCGTCTTTCAACCCAACACATCCGCCCTTAGAAGTGGGTGTAGACACGTTGTGTTGTAGTTTGGAGTTAGAACTGTCATATTTGCGTCTTTCAACCCAACACATCCGCCCTTAGAAGTGGGTGTAGACACGTTGTGTTGTAGTTTGGAGTTAGAACTGTCATATTTGCGTCTTTCAACCCAACACATCCGCCCTTAGAAGTGGGTGTAGACACGTTGTGTTGTAGTTTGGAGTTAGAACTGTCATATTTGCGTCTTTCAACCCAACACATCCGCCCTTAGAAGTGGGTGTAGACACGTTGTGTTGTAGTTTGGAGTTAGAACTGTCATATTTGCGTCTTTCAACCCAACACATCCGCCCTTAGAAGTGGGTGTAGACACGTTGTGTTGTAGTTTGGAGTTAGAACTGTCATATTTGCGTCTTTCAACCCAACACATCCGCCCTTAGAAGTGGGTGTAGACACGTTGTGTTGTAGTTTGGAGTTAGAACTGTCATATTTGCGTCTTTCAACCCAACACATCCGCCCTTAGAAGTGGGTGTAGACACGTTGTGTTGTAGTTTGGAGTTAGAACTGTCATATTTGCGTCTTTCAACCCAACACATCCGCCCTTAGAAGTGGGTGTAGACACGTTGTGTTGTAGTTTGGAGTTAGAACTGTCATATTTGCGTCTTTCAACCCAACACATCCGCCCTTAGAAGTGGGTGTAGACACGTTGTGTTGTAGTTTGGAGTTAGAACTGTCATATTTGCGTCTTTCAACCCAACACATCCGCCCTTAGAAGTGGGTGTAGACACGTTGTGTTGTAGTTTGGAGTTAGAACTGTCATATTTGCGTCTTTCAACCCAACACATCCGCCCTTAGAAGTGGGTGTAGACACGTTGTGTTGTAGTTTGGAGTTAGAACTGTCATATTTGCGTCTTTCAACCCAACACATCCGCCCTTAGAAGTGGGTGTAGACACGTTGTGTTGTAGTTTGGAGTTAGAACTGTCATATTTGCGTCTTTCAACCCAACACATCCGCCCTTAGAAGTGGGTGTAGACACGTTGTGTTGTAGTTTGGAGTTAGAACTGTCATATTTGCGTCTTTCAACCCAACACATCCGCCCTTAGAAGTGGGTGTAGACACGTTGTGTTGTAGTTTGGAGTTAGAACTGTCATATTTGCGTCTTTCAACCCAACACATCCGCCCTTAGAAGTGGGTGTAGACACGTTGTGTTGTAGTTTGGAGTTAGAACTGTCATATTTGCGTCTTTCAACCCAACACATCCGCCCTTAGAAGTGGGTGTAGACACGTTGTGTTGTAGTTTGGAGTTAGAACTGTCATATTTGCGTCTTTCAACCCAACACATCCGCCCTTAGAAGTGGGTGTAGACACGTTGTGTTGTAGTTTGGAGTTAGAACTGTCATATTTGCGTCTTTCAACCCAACACATCCGCCCTTAGAAGTGGGTGTAGACACGTTGTGTTGTAGTTTGGAGTTAGAACTGTCATATTTGCGTCTTTCAACCCAACACATCCGCCCTTAGAAGTGGGTGTAGACACGTTGTGTTGTAGTTTGGAGTTAGAACTGTCATATTTGCGTCTTTCAACCCAACACATCCGCCCTTAGAAGTGGGTGTAGACACGTTGTGTTGTAGTTTGGAGTTAGAACTGTCATATTTGCGTCTTTCAACCCAACACATCCGCCCTTAGAAGTGGGTGTAGACACGTTGTGTTGTAGTTTGGAGTTAGAACTGTCATATTTGCGTCTTTCAACCCAACACATCCGCCCTTAGAAGTGGGTGTAGACACGTTGTGTTGTAGTTTGGAGTTAGAACTGTCATATTTGCGTCTTTCAACCCAACACATCCGCCCTTAGAAGTGGGTGTAGACACGTTGTGTTGTAGTTTGGAGTTAGAACTGTCATATTTGCGTCTTTCAACCCAACACATCCGCCCTTAGAAGTGGGTGTAGACACGTTGTGTTGTAGTTTGGAGTTAGAACTGTCATATTTGCGTCTTTCAACCCAACACATCCGCCCTTAGAAGTGGGTGTAGACACGTTGTGTTGTAGTTTGGAGTTAGAACTGTCATATTTGCGTCTTTCAACCCAACACATCCGCCCTTAGAAGTGGGTGTAGACACGTTGTGTTGTAGTTTGGAGTTAGAACTGTCATATTTGCGTCTTTCAACCCAACACATCCGCCCTTAGAAGTGGGTGTAGACACGTTGTGTTGTAGTTTGGAGTTAGAACTGTCATATTTGCGTCTTTCAACCCAACACATCCGCCCTTAGAAGTGGGTGTAGACACGTTGTGTTGTAGTTTGGAGTTAGAACTGTCATATTTGCGTCTTTCAACCCAACACATCCGCCCTTAGAAGTGGGTGTAGACACGTTGTGTTGTAGTTTGGAGTTAGAACTGTCATATTTGCGTCTTTCAACCCAACACATCCGCCCTTAGAAGTGGGTGTAGACACGTTGTGTTGTAGTTTGGAGTTAGAACTGTCATATTTGCGTCTTTCAACCCAACACATCCGCCCTTAGAAGTGGGTGTAGACACGTTGTGTTGTAGTTTGGAGTTAGAACTGTCATATTTGCGTCTTTCAACCCAACACATCCGCCCTTAGAAGTGGGTGTAGACACGTTGTGTTGTAGTTTGGAGTTAGAACTGTCATATTTGCGTCTTTCAACCCAACACATCCGCCCTTAGAAGTGGGTGTAGACACGTTGTGTTGTAGTTTGGAGTTAGAACTGTCATATTTGCGTCTTTCAACCCAACACATCCGCCCTTAGAAGTGGGTGTAGACACGTTGTGTTGTAGTTTGGAGTTAGAACTGTCATATTTGCGTCTTTCAACCCAACACATCCGCCCTTAGAAGTGGGTGTAGACACGTTGTGTTGTAGTTTGGAGTTAGAACTGTCATATTTGCGTCTTTCAACCCAACACATCCGCCCTTAGAAGTGGGTGTAGACACGTTGTGTTGTAGTTTGGAGTTAGAACTGTCATATTTGCGTCTTTCAACCCAACACATCCGCCCTTAGAAGTGGGTGTAGACACGTTGTGTTGTAGTTTGGAGTTAGAACTGTCATATTTGCGTCTTTCAACCCAACACATCCGCCCTTAGAAGTGGGTGTAGACACGTTGTGTTGTAGTTTGGAGTTAGAACTGTCATATTTGCGTCTTTCAACCCAACACATCCGCCCTTAGAAGTGGGTGTAGACACGTTGTGTTGTAGTTTGGAGTTAGAACTGTCATATTTGCGTCTTTCAACCCAACACATCCGCCCTTAGAAGTGGGTGTAGACACGTTGTGTTGTAGTTTGGAGTTAGAACTGTCATATTTGCGTCTTTCAACCCAACACATCCGCCCTTAGAAGTGGGTGTAGACACGTTGTGTTGTAGTTTGGAGTTAGAACTGTCATATTTGCGTCTTTCAACCCAACACATCCGCCCTTAGAAGTGGGTGTAGACACGTTGTGTTGTAGTTTGGAGTTAGAACTGTCATATTTGCGTCTTTCAACCCAACACATCCGCCCTTAGAAGTGGGTGTAGACACGTTGTGTTGTAGTTTGGAGTTAGAACTGTCATATTTGCGTCTTTCAACCCAACACATCCGCCCTTAGAAGTGGGTGTAGACACGTTGTGTTGTAGTTTGGAGTTAGAACTGTCATATTTGCGTCTTTCAACCCAACACATCCGCCCTTAGAAGTGGGTGTAGACACGTTGTGTTGTAGTTTGGAGTTAGAACTGTCATATTTGCGTCTTTCAACCCAACACATCCGCCCTTAGAAGTGGGTGTAGACACGTTGTGTTGTAGTTTGGAGTTAGAACTGTCATATTTGCGTCTTTCAACCCAACACATCCGCCCTTAGAAGTGGGTGTAGACACGTTGTGTTGTAGTTTGGAGTTAGAACTGTCATATTTGCGTCTTTCAACCCAACACATCCGCCCTTAGAAGTGGGTGTAGACACGTTGTGTTGTAGTTTGGAGTTAGAACTGTCATATTTGCGTCTTTCAACCCAACACATCCGCCCTTAGAAGTGGGTGTAGACACGTTGTGTTGTAGTTTGGAGTTAGAACTGTCATATTTGCGTCTTTCAACCCAACACATCCGCCCTTAGAAGTGGGTGTAGACACGTTGTGTTGTAGTTTGGAGTTAGAACTGTCATATTTGCGTCTTTCAACCCAACACATCCGCCCTTAGAAGTGGGTGTAGACACGTTGTGTTGTAGTTTGGAGTTAGAACTGTCATATTTGCGTCTTTCAACCCAACACATCCGCCCTTAGAAGTGGGTGTAGACACGTTGTGTTGTAGTTTGGAGTTAGAACTGTCATATTTGCGTCTTTCAACCCAACACATCCGCCCTTAGAAGTGGGTGTAGACACGTTGTGTTGTAGTTTGGAGTTAGAACTGTCATATTTGCGTCTTTCAACCCAACACATCCGCCCTTAGAAGTGGGTGTAGACACGTTGTGTTGTAGTTTGGAGTTAGAACTGTCATATTTGCGTCTTTCAACCCAACACATCCGCCCTTAGAAGTGGGTGTAGACACGTTGTGTTGTAGTTTGGAGTTAGAACTGTCATATTTGCGTCTTTCAACCCAACACATCCGCCCTTAGAAGTGGGTGTAGACACGTTGTGTTGTAGTTTGGAGTTAGAACTGTCATATTTGCGTCTTTCAACCCAACACATCCGCCCTTAGAAGTGGGTGTAGACACGTTGTGTTGTAGTTTGGAGTTAGAACTGTCATATTTGCGTCTTTCAACCCAACACATCCGCCCTTAGAAGTGGGTGTAGACACGTTGTGTTGTAGTTTGGAGTTAGAACTGTCATATTTGCGTCTTTCAACCCAACACATCCGCCCTTAGAAGTGGGTGTAGACACGTTGTGTTGTAGTTTGGAGTTAGAACTGTCATATTTGCGTCTTTCAACCCAACACATCCGCCCTTAGAAGTGGGTGTAGACACGTTGTGTTGTAGTTTGGAGTTAGAACTGTCATATTTGCGTCTTTCAACCCAACACATCCGCCCTTAGAAGTGGGTGTAGACACGTTGTGTTGTAGTTTGGAGTTAGAACTGTCATATTTGCGTCTTTCAACCCAACACATCCGCCCTTAGAAGTGGGTGTAGACACGTTGTGTTGTAGTTTGGAGTTAGAACTGTCATATTTGCGTCTTTCAACCCAACACATCCGCCCTTAGAAGTGGGTGTAGACACGTTGTGTTGTAGTTTGGAGTTAGAACTGTCATATTTGCGTCTTTCAACCCAACACATCCGCCCTTAGAAGTGGGTGTAGACACGTTGTGTTGTAGTTTGGAGTTAGAACTGTCATATTTGCGTCTTTCAACCCAACACATCCGCCCTTAGAAGTGGGTGTAGACACGTTGTGTTGTAGTTTGGAGTTAGAACTGTCATATTTGCGTCTTTCAACCCAACACATCCGCCCTTAGAAGTGGGTGTAGACACGTTGTGTTGTAGTTTGGAGTTAGAACTGTCATATTTGCGTCTTTCAACCCAACACATCCGCCCTTAGAAGTGGGTGTAGACACGTTGTGTTGTAGTTTGGAGTTAGAACTGTCATATTTGCGTCTTTCAACCCAACACATCCGCCCTTAGAAGTGGGTGTAGACACGTTGTGTTGTAGTTTGGAGTTAGAACTGTCATATTTGCGTCTTTCAACCCAACACATCCGCCCTTAGAAGTGGGTGTAGACACGTTGTGTTGTAGTTTGGAGTTAGAACTGTCATATTTGCGTCTTTCAACCCAACACATCCGCCCTTAGAAGTGGGTGTAGACACGTTGTGTTGTAGTTTGGAGTTAGAACTGTCATATTTGCGTCTTTCAACCCAACACATCCGCCCTTAGAAGTGGGTGTAGACACGTTGTGTTGTAGTTTGGAGTTAGAACTGTCATATTTGCGTCTTTCAACCCAACACATCCGCCCTTAGAAGTGGGTGTAGACACGTTGTGTTGTAGTTTGGAGTTAGAACTGTCATATTTGCGTCTTTCAACCCAACACATCCGCCCTTAGAAGTGGGTGTAGACACGTTGTGTTGTAGTTTGGAGTTAGAACTGTCATATTTGCGTCTTTCAACCCAACACATCCGCCCTTAGAAGTGGGTGTAGACACGTTGTGTTGTAGTTTGGAGTTAGAACTGTCATATTTGCGTCTTTCAACCCAACACATCCGCCCTTAGAAGTGGGTGTAGACACGTTGTGTTGTAGTTTGGAGTTAGAACTGTCATATTTGCGTCTTTCAACCCAACACATCCGCCCTTAGAAGTGGGTGTAGACACGTTGTGTTGTAGTTTGGAGTTAGAACTGTCATATTTGCGTCTTTCAACCCAACACATCCGCCCTTAGAAGTGGGTGTAGACACGTTGTGTTGTAGTTTGGAGTTAGAACTGTCATATTTGCGTCTTTCAACCCAACACATCCGCCCTTAGAAGTGGGTGTAGACACGTTGTGTTGTAGTTTGGAGTTAGAACTGTCATATTTGCGTCTTTCAACCCAACACATCCGCCCTTAGAAGTGGGTGTAGACACGTTGTGTTGTAGTTTGGAGTTAGAACTGTCATATTTGCGTCTTTCAACCCAACACATCCGCCCTTAGAAGTGGGTGTAGACACGTTGTGTTGTAGTTTGGAGTTAGAACTGTCATATTTGCGTCTTTCAACCCAACACATCCGCCCTTAGAAGTGGGTGTAGACACGTTGTGTTGTAGTTTGGAGTTAGAACTGTCATATTTGCGTCTTTCAACCCAACACATCCGCCCTTAGAAGTGGGTGTAGACACGTTGTGTTGTAGTTTGGAGTTAGAACTGTCATATTTGCGTCTTTCAACCCAACACATCCGCCCTTAGAAGTGGGTGTAGACACGTTGTGTTGTAGTTTGGAGTTAGAACTGTCATATTTGCGTCTTTCAACCCAACACATCCGCCCTTAGAAGTGGGTGTAGACACGTTGTGTTGTAGTTTGGAGTTAGAACTGTCATATTTGCGTCTTTCAACCCAACACATCCGCCCTTAGAAGTGGGTGTAGACACGTTGTGTTGTAGTTTGGAGTTAGAACTGTCATATTTGCGTCTTTCAACCCAACACATCCGCCCTTAGAAGTGGGTGTAGACACGTTGTGTTGTAGTTTGGAGTTAGAACTGTCATATTTGCGTCTTTCAACCCAACACATCCGCCCTTAGAAGTGGGTGTAGACACGTTGTGTTGTAGTTTGGAGTTAGAACTGTCATATTTGCGTCTTTCAACCCAACACATCCGCCCTTAGAAGTGGGTGTAGACACGTTGTGTTGTAGTTTGGAGTTAGAACTGTCATATTTGCGTCTTTCAACCCAACACATCCGCCCTTAGAAGTGGGTGTAGACACGTTGTGTTGTAGTTTGGAGTTAGAACTGTCATATTTGCGTCTTTCAACCCAACACATCCGCCCTTAGAAGTGGGTGTAGACACGTTGTGTTGTAGTTTGGAGTTAGAACTGTCATATTTGCGTCTTTCAACCCAACACATCCGCCCTTAGAAGTGGGTGTAGACACGTTGTGTTGTAGTTTGGAGTTAGAACTGTCATATTTGCGTCTTTCAACCCAACACATCCGCCCTTAGAAGTGGGTGTAGACACGTTGTGTTGTAGTTTGGAGTTAGAACTGTCATATTTGCGTCTTTCAACCCAACACATCCGCCCTTAGAAGTGGGTGTAGACACGTTGTGTTGTAGTTTGGAGTTAGAACTGTCATATTTGCGTCTTTCAACCCAACACATCCGCCCTTAGAAGTGGGTGTAGACACGTTGTGTTGTAGTTTGGAGTTAGAACTGTCATATTTGCGTCTTTCAACCCAACACATCCGCCCTTAGAAGTGGGTGTAGACACGTTGTGTTGTAGTTTGGAGTTAGAACTGTCATATTTGCGTCTTTCAACCCAACACATCCGCCCTTAGAAGTGGGTGTAGACACGTTGTGTTGTAGTTTGGAGTTAGAACTGTCATATTTGCGTCTTTCAACCCAACACATCCGCCCTTAGAAGTGGGTGTAGACACGTTGTGTTGTAGTTTGGAGTTAGAACTGTCATATTTGCGTCTTTCAACCCAACACATCCGCCCTTAGAAGTGGGTGTAGACACGTTGTGTTGTAGTTTGGAGTTAGAACTGTCATATTTGCGTCTTTCAACCCAACACATCCGCCCTTAGAAGTGGGTGTAGACACGTTGTGTTGTAGTTTGGAGTTAGAACTGTCATATTTGCGTCTTTCAACCCAACACATCCGCCCTTAGAAGTGGGTGTAGACACGTTGTGTTGTAGTTTGGAGTTAGAACTGTCATATTTGCGTCTTTCAACCCAACACATCCGCCCTTAGAAGTGGGTGTAGACACGTTGTGTTGTAGTTTGGAGTTAGAACTGTCATATTTGCGTCTTTCAACCCAACACATCCGCCCTTAGAAGTGGGTGTAGACACGTTGTGTTGTAGTTTGGAGTTAGAACTGTCATATTTGCGTCTTTCAACCCAACACATCCGCCCTTAGAAGTGGGTGTAGACACGTTGTGTTGTAGTTTGGAGTTAGAACTGTCATATTTGCGTCTTTCAACCCAACACATCCGCCCTTAGAAGTGGGTGTAGACACGTTGTGTTGTAGTTTGGAGTTAGAACTGTCATATTTGCGTCTTTCAACCCAACACATCCGCCCTTAGAAGTGGGTGTAGACACGTTGTGTTGTAGTTTGGAGTTAGAACTGTCATATTTGCGTCTTTCAACCCAACACATCCGCCCTTAGAAGTGGGTGTAGACACGTTGTGTTGTAGTTTGGAGTTAGAACTGTCATATTTGCGTCTTTCAACCCAACACATCCGCCCTTAGAAGTGGGTGTAGACACGTTGTGTTGTAGTTTGGAGTTAGAACTGTCATATTTGCGTCTTTCAACCCAACACATCCGCCCTTAGAAGTGGGTGTAGACACGTTGTGTTGTAGTTTGGAGTTAGAACTGTCATATTTGCGTCTTTCAACCCAACACATCCGCCCTTAGAAGTGGGTGTAGACACGTTGTGTTGTAGTTTGGAGTTAGAACTGTCATATTTGCGTCTTTCAACCCAACACATCCGCCCTTAGAAGTGGGTGTAGACACGTTGTGTTGTAGTTTGGAGTTAGAACTGTCATATTTGCGTCTTTCAACCCAACACATCCGCCCTTAGAAGTGGGTGTAGACACGTTGTGTTGTAGTTTGGAGTTAGAACTGTCATATTTGCGTCTTTCAACCCAACACATCCGCCCTTAGAAGTGGGTGTAGACACGTTGTGTTGTAGTTTGGAGTTAGAACTGTCATATTTGCGTCTTTCAACCCAACACATCCGCCCTTAGAAGTGGGTGTAGACACGTTGTGTTGTAGTTTGGAGTTAGAACTGTCATATTTGCGTCTTTCAACCCAACACATCCGCCCTTAGAAGTGGGTGTAGACACGTTGTGTTGTAGTTTGGAGTTAGAACTGTCATATTTGCGTCTTTCAACCCAACACATCCGCCCTTAGAAGTGGGTGTAGACACGTTGTGTTGTAGTTTGGAGTTAGAACTGTCATATTTGCGTCTTTCAACCCAACACATCCGCCCTTAGAAGTGGGTGTAGACACGTTGTGTTGTAGTTTGGAGTTAGAACTGTCATATTTGCGTCTTTCAACCCAACACATCCGCCCTTAGAAGTGGGTGTAGACACGTTGTGTTGTAGTTTGGAGTTAGAACTGTCATATTTGCGTCTTTCAACCCAACACATCCGCCCTTAGAAGTGGGTGTAGACACGTTGTGTTGTAGTTTGGAGTTAGAACTGTCATATTTGCGTCTTTCAACCCAACACATCCGCCCTTAGAAGTGGGTGTAGACACGTTGTGTTGTAGTTTGGAGTTAGAACTGTCATATTTGCGTCTTTCAACCCAACACATCCGCCCTTAGAAGTGGGTGTAGACACGTTGTGTTGTAGTTTGGAGTTAGAACTGTCATATTTGCGTCTTTCAACCCAACACATCCGCCCTTAGAAGTGGGTGTAGACACGTTGTGTTGTAGTTTGGAGTTAGAACTGTCATATTTGCGTCTTTCAACCCAACACATCCGCCCTTAGAAGTGGGTGTAGACACGTTGTGTTGTAGTTTGGAGTTAGAACTGTCATATTTGCGTCTTTCAACCCAACACATCCGCCCTTAGAAGTGGGTGTAGACACGTTGTGTTGTAGTTTGGAGTTAGAACTGTCATATTTGCGTCTTTCAACCCAACACATCCGCCCTTAGAAGTGGGTGTAGACACGTTGTGTTGTAGTTTGGAGTTAGAACTGTCATATTTGCGTCTTTCAACCCAACACATCCGCCCTTAGAAGTGGGTGTAGACACGTTGTGTTGTAGTTTGGAGTTAGAACTGTCATATTTGCGTCTTTCAACCCAACACATCCGCCCTTAGAAGTGGGTGTAGACACGTTGTGTTGTAGTTTGGAGTTAGAACTGTCATATTTGCGTCTTTCAACCCAACACATCCGCCCTTAGAAGTGGGTGTAGACACGTTGTGTTGTAGTTTGGAGTTAGAACTGTCATATTTGCGTCTTTCAACCCAACACATCCGCCCTTAGAAGTGGGTGTAGACACGTTGTGTTGTAGTTTGGAGTTAGAACTGTCATATTTGCGTCTTTCAACCCAACACATCCGCCCTTAGAAGTGGGTGTAGACACGTTGTGTTGTAGTTTGGAGTTAGAACTGTCATATTTGCGTCTTTCAACCCAACACATCCGCCCTTAGAAGTGGGTGTAGACACGTTGTGTTGTAGTTTGGAGTTAGAACTGTCATATTTGCGTCTTTCAACCCAACACATCCGCCCTTAGAAGTGGGTGTAGACACGTTGTGTTGTAGTTTGGAGTTAGAACTGTCATATTTGCGTCTTTCAACCCAACACATCCGCCCTTAGAAGTGGGTGTAGACACGTTGTGTTGTAGTTTGGAGTTAGAACTGTCATATTTGCGTCTTTCAACCCAACACATCCGCCCTTAGAAGTGGGTGTAGACACGTTGTGTTGTAGTTTGGAGTTAGAACTGTCATATTTGCGTCTTTCAACCCAACACATCCGCCCTTAGAAGTGGGTGTAGACACGTTGTGTTGTAGTTTGGAGTTAGAACTGTCATATTTGCGTCTTTCAACCCAACACATCCGCCCTTAGAAGTGGGTGTAGACACGTTGTGTTGTAGTTTGGAGTTAGAACTGTCATATTTGCGTCTTTCAACCCAACACATCCGCCCTTAGAAGTGGGTGTAGACACGTTGTGTTGTAGTTTGGAGTTAGAACTGTCATATTTGCGTCTTTCAACCCAACACATCCGCCCTTAGAAGTGGGTGTAGACACGTTGTGTTGTAGTTTGGAGTTAGAACTGTCATATTTGCGTCTTTCAACCCAACACATCCGCCCTTAGAAGTGGGTGTAGACACGTTGTGTTGTAGTTTGGAGTTAGAACTGTCATATTTGCGTCTTTCAACCCAACACATCCGCCCTTAGAAGTGGGTGTAGACACGTTGTGTTGTAGTTTGGAGTTAGAACTGTCATATTTGCGTCTTTCAACCCAACACATCCGCCCTTAGAAGTGGGTGTAGACACGTTGTGTTGTAGTTTGGAGTTAGAACTGTCATATTTGCGTCTTTCAACCCAACACATCCGCCCTTAGAAGTGGGTGTAGACACGTTGTGTTGTAGTTTGGAGTTAGAACTGTCATATTTGCGTCTTTCAACCCAACACATCCGCCCTTAGAAGTGGGTGTAGACACGTTGTGTTGTAGTTTGGAGTTAGAACTGTCATATTTGCGTCTTTCAACCCAACACATCCGCCCTTAGAAGTGGGTGTAGACACGTTGTGTTGTAGTTTGGAGTTAGAACTGTCATATTTGCGTCTTTCAACCCAACACATCCGCCCTTAGAAGTGGGTGTAGACACGTTGTGTTGTAGTTTGGAGTTAGAACTGTCATATTTGCGTCTTTCAACCCAACACATCCGCCCTTAGAAGTGGGTGTAGACACGTTGTGTTGTAGTTTGGAGTTAGAACTGTCATATTTGCGTCTTTCAACCCAACACATCCGCCCTTAGAAGTGGGTGTAGACACGTTGTGTTGTAGTTTGGAGTTAGAACTGTCATATTTGCGTCTTTCAACCCAACACATCCGCCCTTAGAAGTGGGTGTAGACACGTTGTGTTGTAGTTTGGAGTTAGAACTGTCATATTTGCGTCTTTCAACCCAACACATCCGCCCTTAGAAGTGGGTGTAGACACGTTGTGTTGTAGTTTGGAGTTAGAACTGTCATATTTGCGTCTTTCAACAACACATCAACACCCAACACATCCGCCCTTAGAAGTGGGTGTAGACACGTTGTGTTGTAGTTTGGAGTTAGAACTGTCATATTTGCGTCTTTCAACCCAACACATCCGCCCTTAGAAGTGGGTGTAGACACGTTGTGTTGTAGTTTGGAGTTAGAACTGTCATATTTGCGTCTTTCAACCCAACACATCCGCCCTTAGAAGTGGGTGTAGACACGTTGTGTTGTAGTTTGGAGTTAGAACTGTCATATTTGCGTCTTTCAACCCAACACATCCGCCCTTAGAAGTGGGTGTAGACACGTTGTGTTGTAGTTTGGAGTTAGAACTGTCATATTTGCGTCTTTCAACCCAACACATCCGCCCTTAGAAGTGGGTGTAGACACGTTGTGTTGTAGTTTGGAGTTAGAACTGTCATATTTGCGTCTTTCAACCCAACACATCCGCCCTTAGAAGTGGGTGTAGACACGTTGTGTTGTAGTTTGGAGTTAGAACTGTCATATTTGCGTCTTTCAACCCAACACATCCGCCCTTAGAAGTGGGTGTAGACACGTTGTGTTGTAGTTTGGAGTTAGAACTGTCATATTTGCGTCTTTCAACCCAACACATCCGCCCTTAGAAGTGGGTGTAGACACGTTGTGTTGTAGTTTGGAGTTAGAACTGTCATATTTGCGTCTTTCAACCCAACACATCCGCCCTTAGAAGTGGGTGTAGACACGTTGTGTTGTAGTTTGGAGTTAGAACTGTCATATTTGCGTCTTTCAACCCAACACATCCGCCCTTAGAAGTGGGTGTAGACACGTTGTGTTGTAGTTTGGAGTTAGAACTGTCATATTTGCGTCTTTCAACCCAACACATCCGCCCTTAGAAGTGGGTGTAGACACGTTGTGTTGTAGTTTGGAGTTAGAACTGTCATATTTGCGTCTTTCAACCCAACACATCCGCCCTTAGAAGTGGGTGTAGACACGTTGTGTTGTAGTTTGGAGTTAGAACTGTCATATTTGCGTCTTTCAACCCAACACATCCGCCCTTAGAAGTGGGTGTAGACACGTTGTGTTGTAGTTTGGAGTTAGAACTGTCATATTTGCGTCTTTCAACCCAACACATCCGCCCTTAGAAGTGGGTGTAGACACGTTGTGTTGTAGTTTGGAGTTAGAACTGTCATATTTGCGTCTTTCAACCCAACACATCCGCCCTTAGAAGTGGGTGTAGACACGTTGTGTTGTAGTTTGGAGTTAGAACTGTCATATTTGCGTCTTTCAACCCAACACATCCGCCCTTAGAAGTGGGTGTAGACACGTTGTGTTGTAGTTTGGAGTTAGAACTGTCATATTTGCGTCTTTCAACCCAACACATCCGCCCTTAGAAGTGGGTGTAGACACGTTGTGTTGTAGTTTGGAGTTAGAACTGTCATATTTGCGTCTTTCAACCCAACACATCCGCCCTTAGAAGTGGGTGTAGACACGTTGTGTTGTAGTTTGGAGTTAGAACTGTCATATTTGCGTCTTTCAACCCAACACATCCGCCCTTAGAAGTGGGTGTAGACACGTTGTGTTGTAGTTTGGAGTTAGAACTGTCATATTTGCGTCTTTCAACCCAACACATCCGCCCTTAGAAGTGGGTGTAGACACGTTGTGTTGTAGTTTGGAGTTAGAACTGTCATATTTGCGTCTTTCAACCCAACACATCCGCCCTTAGAAGTGGGTGTAGACACGTTGTGTTGTAGTTTGGAGTTAGAACTGTCATATTTGCGTCTTTCAACCCAACACATCCGCCCTTAGAAGTGGGTGTAGACACGTTGTGTTGTAGTTTGGAGTTAGAACTGTCATATTTGCGTCTTTCAACCCAACACATCCGCCCTTAGAAGTGGGTGTAGACACGTTGTGTTGTAGTTTGGAGTTAGAACTGTCATATTTGCGTCTTTCAACCCAACACATCCGCCCTTAGAAGTGGGTGTAGACACGTTGTGTTGTAGTTTGGAGTTAGAACTGTCATATTTGCGTCTTTCAACCCAACACATCCGCCCTTAGAAGTGGGTGTAGACACGTTGTGTTGTAGTTTGGAGTTAGAACTGTCATATTTGCGTCTTTCAACCCAACACATCCGCCCTTAGAAGTGGGTGTAGACACGTTGTGTTGTAGTTTGGAGTTAGAACTGTCATATTTGCGTCTTTCAACCCAACACATCCGCCCTTAGAAGTGGGTGTAGACACGTTGTGTTGTAGTTTGGAGTTAGAACTGTCATATTTGCGTCTTTCAACCCAACACATCCGCCCTTAGAAGTGGGTGTAGACACGTTGTGTTGTAGTTTGGAGTTAGAACTGTCATATTTGCGTCTTTCAACCCAACACATCCGCCCTTAGAAGTGGGTGTAGACACGTTGTGTTGTAGTTTGGAGTTAGAACTGTCATATTTGCGTCTTTCAACCCAACACATCCGCCCTTAGAAGTGGGTGTAGACACGTTGTGTTGTAGTTTGGAGTTAGAACTGTCATATTTGCGTCTTTCAACCCAACACATCCGCCCTTAGAAGTGGGTGTAGACACGTTGTGTTGTAGTTTGGAGTTAGAACTGTCATATTTGCGTCTTTCAACCCAACACATCCGCCCTTAGAAGTGGGTGTAGACACGTTGTGTTGTAGTTTGGAGTTAGAACTGTCATATTTGCGTCTTTCAACCCAACACATCCGCCCTTAGAAGTGGGTGTAGACACGTTGTGTTGTAGTTTGGAGTTAGAACTGTCATATTTGCGTCTTTCAACCCAACACATCCGCCCTTAGAAGTGGGTGTAGACACGTTGTGTTGTAGTTTGGAGTTAGAACTGTCATATTTGCGTCTTTCAACCCAACACATCCGCCCTTAGAAGTGGGTGTAGACACGTTGTGTTGTAGTTTGGAGTTAGAACTGTCATATTTGCGTCTTTCAACCCAACACATCCGCCCTTAGAAGTGGGTGTAGACACGTTGTGTTGTAGTTTGGAGTTAGAACTGTCATATTTGCGTCTTTCAACCCAACACATCCGCCCTTAGAAGTGGGTGTAGACACGTTGTGTTGTAGTTTGGAGTTAGAACTGTCATATTTGCGTCTTTCAACCCAACACATCCGCCCTTAGAAGTGGGTGTAGACACGTTGTGTTGTAGTTTGGAGTTAGAACTGTCATATTTGCGTCTTTCAACCCAACACATCCGCCCTTAGAAGTGGGTGTAGACACGTTGTGTTGTAGTTTGGAGTTAGAACTGTCATATTTGCGTCTTTCAACCCAACACATCCGCCCTTAGAAGTGGGTGTAGACACGTTGTGTTGTAGTTTGGAGTTAGAACTGTCATATTTGCGTCTTTCAACCCAACACATCCGCCCTTAGAAGTGGGTGTAGACACGTTGTGTTGTAGTTTGGAGTTAGAACTGTCATATTTGCGTCTTTCAACCCAACACATCCGCCCTTAGAAGTGGGTGTAGACACGTTGTGTTGTAGTTTGGAGTTAGAACTGTCATATTTGCGTCTTTCAACCCAACACATCCGCCCTTAGAAGTGGGTGTAGACACGTTGTGTTGTAGTTTGGAGTTAGAACTGTCATATTTGCGTCTTTCAACCCAACACATCCGCCCTTAGAAGTGGGTGTAGACACGTTGTGTTGTAGTTTGGAGTTAGAACTGTCATATTTGCGTCTTTCAACCCAACACATCCGCCCTTAGAAGTGGGTGTAGACACGTTGTGTTGTAGTTTGGAGTTAGAACTGTCATATTTGCGTCTTTCAACCCAACACATCCGCCCTTAGAAGTGGGTGTAGACACGTTGTGTTGTAGTTTGGAGTTAGAACTGTCATATTTGCGTCTTTCAACCCAACACATCCGCCCTTAGAAGTGGGTGTAGACACGTTGTGTTGTAGTTTGGAGTTAGAACTGTCATATTTGCGTCTTTCAACCCAACACATCCGCCCTTAGAAGTGGGTGTAGACACGTTGTGTTGTAGTTTGGAGTTAGAACTGTCATATTTGCGTCTTTCAACCCAACACATCCGCCCTTAGAAGTGGGTGTAGACACGTTGTGTTGTAGTTTGGAGTTAGAACTGTCATATTTGCGTCTTTCAACCCAACACATCCGCCCTTAGAAGTGGGTGTAGACACGTTGTGTTGTAGTTTGGAGTTAGAACTGTCATATTTGCGTCTTTCAACCCAACACATCCGCCCTTAGAAGTGGGTGTAGACACGTTGTGTTGTAGTTTGGAGTTAGAACTGTCATATTTGCGTCTTTCAACCCAACACATCCGCCCTTAGAAGTGGGTGTAGACACGTTGTGTTGTAGTTTGGAGTTAGAACTGTCATATTTGCGTCTTTCAACCCAACACATCCGCCCTTAGAAGTGGGTGTAGACACGTTGTGTTGTAGTTTGGAGTTAGAACTGTCATATTTGCGTCTTTCAACCCAACACATCCGCCCTTAGAAGTGGGTGTAGACACGTTGTGTTGTAGTTTGGAGTTAGAACTGTCATATTTGCGTCTTTCAACCCAACACATCCGCCCTTAGAAGTGGGTGTAGACACGTTGTGTTGTAGTTTGGAGTTAGAACTGTCATATTTGCGTCTTTCAACCCAACACATCCGCCCTTAGAAGTGGGTGTAGACACGTTGTGTTGTAGTTTGGAGTTAGAACTGTCATATTTGCGTCTTTCAACCCAACACATCCGCCCTTAGAAGTGGGTGTAGACACGTTGTGTTGTAGTTTGGAGTTAGAACTGTCATATTTGCGTCTTTCAACCCAACACATCCGCCCTTAGAAGTGGGTGTAGACACGTTGTGTTGTAGTTTGGAGTTAGAACTGTCATATTTGCGTCTTTCAACCCAACACATCCGCCCTTAGAAGTGGGTGTAGACACGTTGTGTTGTAGTTTGGAGTTAGAACTGTCATATTTGCGTCTTTCAACCCAACACATCCGCCCTTAGAAGTGGGTGTAGACACGTTGTGTTGTAGTTTGGAGTTAGAACTGTCATATTTGCGTCTTTCAACCCAACACATCCGCCCTTAGAAGTGGGTGTAGACACGTTGTGTTGTAGTTTGGAGTTAGAACTGTCATATTTGCGTCTTTCAACCCAACACATCCGCCCTTAGAAGTGGGTGTAGACACGTTGTGTTGTAGTTTGGAGTTAGAACTGTCATATTTGCGTCTTTCAACCCAACACATCCGCCCTTAGAAGTGGGTGTAGACACGTTGTGTTGTAGTTTGGAGTTAGAACTGTCATATTTGCGTCTTTCAACCCAACACATCCGCCCTTAGAAGTGGGTGTAGACACGTTGTGTTGTAGTTTGGAGTTAGAACTGTCATATTTGCGTCTTTCAACCCAACACATCCGCCCTTAGAAGTGGGTGTAGACACGTTGTGTTGTAGTTTGGAGTTAGAACTGTCATATTTGCGTCTTTCAACCCAACACATCCGCCCTTACAAGTGGGTGTAGACACGTTGTGTTGTAGTTTGGAGTTAGAACTGTCATATTTGCGTCTTTCAACCCAACACATCCGCCCTTAGAAGTGGGTGTAGACACGTTGTGTTGTAGTTTGGAGTTAGAACTGTCATATTTGCGTCTTTCAACCCAACACATCCGCCCTTAGAAGTGGGTGTAGACACGTTGTGTTGTAGTTTGGAGTTAGAACTGTCATATTTGCGTCTTTCAACCCAACACATCCGCCCTTAGAAGTGGGTGTAGACACGTTGTGTTGTAGTTTGGAGTTAGAACTGTCATATTTGCGTCTTTCAACCCAACACATCCGCCCTTAGAAGTGGGTGTAGACACGTTGTGTTGTAGTTTGGAGTTAGAACTGTCATATTTGCGTCTTTCAACCCAACACATCCGCCCTTAGAAGTGGGTGTAGACACGTTGTGTTGTAGTTTGGAGTTAGAACTGTCATATTTGCGTCTTTCAACCCAACACATCCGCCCTTAGAAGTGGGTGTAGACACGTTGTGTTGTAGTTTGGAGTTAGAACTGTCATATTTGCGTCTTTCAACCCAACACATCCGCCCTTAGAAGTGGGTGTAGACACGTTGTGTTGTAGTTTGGAGTTAGAACTGTCATATTTGCGTCTTTCAACCCAACACATCCGCCCTTAGAAGTGGGTGTAGACACGTTGTGTTGTAGTTTGGAGTTAGAACTGTCATATTTGCGTCTTTCAACCCAACACATCCGCCCTTAGAAGTGGGTGTAGACACGTTGTGTTGTAGTTTGGAGTTAGAACTGTCATATTTGCGTCTTTCAACCCAACACATCCGCCCTTAGAAGTGGGTGTAGACACGTTGTGTTGTAGTTTGGAGTTAGAACTGTCATATTTGCGTCTTTCAACCCAACACATCCGCCCTTAGAAGTGGGTGTAGACACGTTGTGTTGTAGTTTGGAGTTAGAACTGTCATATTTGCGTCTTTCAACCCAACACATCCGCCCTTAGAAGTGGGTGTAGACACGTTGTGTTGTAGTTTGGAGTTAGAACTGTCATATTTGCGTCTTTCAACCCAACACATCCGCCCTTAGAAGTGGGTGTAGACACGTTGTGTTGTAGTTTGGAGTTAGAACTGTCATATTTGCGTCTTTCAACCCAACACATCCGCCCTTAGAAGTGGGTGTAGACACGTTGTGTTGTAGTTTGGAGTTAGAACTGTCATATTTGCGTCTTTCAACCCAACACATCCGCCCTTAGAAGTGGGTGTAGACACGTTGTGTTGTAGTTTGGAGTTAGAACTGTCATATTTGCGTCTTTCAACCCAACACATCCGCCCTTAGAAGTGGGTGTAGACACGTTGTGTTGTAGTTTGGAGTTAGAACTGTCATATTTGCGTCTTTCAACCCAACACATCCGCCCTTAGAAGTGGGTGTAGACACGTTGTGTTGTAGTTTGGAGTTAGAACTGTCATATTTGCGTCTTTCAACCCAACACATCCGCCCTTAGAAGTGGGTGTAGACACGTTGTGTTGTAGTTTGGAGTTAGAACTGTCATATTTGCGTCTTTCAACCCAACACATCCGCCCTTAGAAGTGGGTGTAGACACGTTGTGTTGTAGTTTGGAGTTAGAACTGTCATATTTGCGTCTTTCAACCCAACACATCCGCCCTTAGAAGTGGGTGTAGACACGTTGTGTTGTAGTTTGGAGTTAGAACTGTCATATTTGCGTCTTTCAACCCAACACATCCGCCCTTAGAAGTGGGTGTAGACACGTTGTGTTGTAGTTTGGAGTTAGAACTGTCATATTTGCGTCTTTCAACCCAACACATCCGCCCTTAGAAGTGGGTGTAGACACGTTGTGTTGTAGTTTGGAGTTAGAACTGTCATATTTGCGTCTTTCAACCCAACACATCCGCCCTTAGAAGTGGGTGTAGACACGTTGTGTTGTAGTTTGGAGTTAGAACTGTCATATTTGCGTCTTTCAACCCAACACATCCGCCCTTAGAAGTGGGTGTAGACACGTTGTGTTGTAGTTTGGAGTTAGAACTGTCATATTTGCGTCTTTCAACCCAACACATCCGCCCTTAGAAGTGGGTGTAGACACGTTGTGTTGTAGTTTGGAGTTAGAACTGTCATATTTGCGTCTTTCAACCCAACACATCCGCCCTTAGAAGTGGGTGTAGACACGTTGTGTTGTAGTTTGGAGTTAGAACTGTCATATTTGCGTCTTTCAACCCAACACATCCGCCCTTAGAAGTGGGTGTAGACACGTTGTGTTGTAGTTTGGAGTTAGAACTGTCATATTTGCGTCTTTCAACCCAACACATCCGCCCTTAGAAGTGGGTGTAGACACGTTGTGTTGTAGTTTGGAGTTAGAACTGTCATATTTGCGTCTTTCAACCCAACACATCCGCCCTTAGAAGTGGGTGTAGACACGTTGTGTTGTAGTTTGGAGTTAGAACTGTCATATTTGCGTCTTTCAACCCAACACATCCGCCCTTAGAAGTGGGTGTAGACACGTTGTGTTGTAGTTTGGAGTTAGAACTGTCATATTTGCGTCTTTCAACCCAACACATCCGCCCTTAGAAGTGGGTGTAGACACGTTGTGTTGTAGTTTGGAGTTAGAACTGTCATATTTGCGTCTTTCAACCCAACACATCCGCCCTTACAAGTGGGTGTAGACACGTTGTGTTGTAGTTTGGAGTTAGAACTGTCATATTTGCGTCTTTCAACCCAACACATCCGCCCTTAGAAGTGGGTGTAGACACGTTGTGTTGTAGTTTGGAGTTAGAACTGTCATATTTGCGTCTTTCAACCCAACACATCCGCCCTTAGAAGTGGGTGTAGACACGTTGTGTTGTAGTTTGGAGTTAGAACTGTCATATTTGCGTCTTTCAACCCAACACATCCGCCCTTAGAAGTGGGTGTAGACACGTTGTGTTGTAGTTTGGAGTTAGAACTGTCATATTTGCGTCTTTCAACCCAACACATCCGCCCTTAGAAGTGGGTGTAGACACGTTGTGTTGTAGTTTGGAGTTAGAACTGTCATATTTGCGTCTTTCAACCCAACACATCCGCCCTTAGAAGTGGGTGTAGACACGTTGTGTTGTAGTTTGGAGTTAGAACTGTCATATTTGCGTCTTTCAACCCAACACATCCGCCCTTAGAAGTGGGTGTAGACACGTTGTGTTGTAGTTTGGAGTTAGAACTGTCATATTTGCGTCTTTCAACCCAACACATCCGCCCTTAGAAGTGGGTGTAGACACGTTGTGTTGTAGTTTGGAGTTAGAACTGTCATATTTGCGTCTTTCAACCCAACACATCCGCCCTTAGAAGTGGGTGTAGACACGTTGTGTTGTAGTTTGGAGTTAGAACTGTCATATTTGCGTCTTTCAACCCAACACATCCGCCCTTAGAAGTGGGTGTAGACACGTTGTGTTGTAGTTTGGAGTTAGAACTGTCATATTTGCGTCTTTCAACCCAACACATCCGCCCTTAGAAGTGGGTGTAGACACGTTGTGTTGTAGTTTGGAGTTAGAACTGTCATATTTGCGTCTTTCAACCCAACACATCCGCCCTTACAAGTGGGTGTAGACACGTTGTGTTGTAGTTTGGAGTTAGAACTGTCATATTTGCGTCTTTCAACCCAACACATCCGCCCTTAGAAGTGGGTGTAGACACGTTGTGTTGTAGTTTGGAGTTAGAACTGTCATATTTGCGTCTTTCAACCCAACACATCCGCCCTTAGAAGTGGGTGTAGACACGTTGTGTTGTAGTTTGGAGTTAGAACTGTCATATTTGCGTCTTTCAACCCAACACATCCGCCCTTAGAAGTGGGTGTAGACACGTTGTGTTGTAGTTTGGAGTTAGAACTGTCATATTTGCGTCTTTCAACCCAACACATCCGCCCTTACAAGTGGGTGTAGACACGTTGTGTTGTAGTTTGGAGTTAGAACTGTCATATTTGCGTCTTTCAACCCAACACATCCGCCCTTAGAAGTGGGTGTAGACACGTTGTGTTGTAGTTTGGAGTTAGAACTGTCATATTTGCGTCTTTCAACCCAACACATCCGCCCTTAGAAGTGGGTGTAGACACGTTGTGTTGTAGTTTGGAGTTAGAACTGTCATATTTGCGTCTTTCAACCCAACACATCCGCCCTTACAAGTGGGTGTAGACACGTTGTGTTGTAGTTTGGAGTTAGAACTGTCATATTTGCGTCTTTCAACCCAACACATCCGCCCTTACAAGTGGGTGTAGACACGTTGTGTTGTAGTTTGGAGTTAGAACTGTCATATTTGCGTCTTTCAACCCAACACATCCGCCCTTAGAAGTGGGTGTAGACACGTTGTGTTGTAGTTTGGAGTTAGAACTGTCATATTTGCGTCTTTCAACCCAACACATCCGCCCTTAGAAGTGGGTGTAGACACGTTGTGTTGTAGTTTGGAGTTAGAACTGTCATATTTGCGTCTTTCAACCCAACACATCCGCCCTTAGAAGTGGGTGTAGACACGTTGTGTTGTAGTTTGGAGTTAGAACTGTCATATTTGCGTCTTTCAACCCAACACATCCGCCCTTACAAGTGGGTGTAGACACGTTGTGTTGTAGTTTGGAGTTAGAACTGTCATATTTGCGTCTTTCAACCCAACACATCCGCCCTTACAAGTGGGTGTAGACACGTTGTGTTGTAGTTTGGAGTTAGAACTGTCATATTTGCGTCTTTCAACCCAACACATCCGCCCTTACAAGTGGGTGTAGACACGTTGTGTTGTAGTTTGGAGTTAGAACTGTCATATTTGCGTCTTTCAACCCAACACATCCGCCCTTAGAAGTGGGTGTAGACACGTTGTGTTGTAGTTTGTAGTTAGAACTGTCATATTTGCGTCTTTCAACCCAACACATCCGCCCTTACAAGTGGGTGTAGACACGTTGTGTTGTAGTTTGGAGTTAGAACTGTCATATTTGCGTCTTTCAACCCAACACATCCGCCCTTAGAAGTGGGTGTAGACACGTTGTGTTGTAGTTTGGAGTTAGAACTGTCATATTTGCGTCTTTCAACCCAACACATCCGCCCTTACAAGTGGGTGTAGACACGTTGTGTTGTAGTTTGGAGTTAGAACTGTCATATTTGCGTCTTTCAACCCAACACATCCGCCCTTACAAGTGGGTGTAGACACGTTGTGTTGTAGTTTGGAGTTAGAACTGTCATATTTGCGTCTTTCAACCCAACACATCCGCCCTTAGAAGTGGGTGTAGACACGTTGTGTTGTAGTTTGTAGTTAGAACTGTCATATTTGCGTCTTTCAACCCAACACATCCGCCCTTACAAGTGGGTGTAGACACGTTGTGTTGTAGTTTGGAGTTAGAACTGTCATATTTGCGTCTTTCAACCCAACACATCCGCCCTTACAAGTGGGTGTAGACACGTTGTGTTGTAGTTTGGAGTTAGAACTGTCATATTTGCGTCTTTCAACCCAACACATCCGCCCTTACAAGTGGGTGTAGACACGTTGTGTTGTAGTTTGGAGTTAGAACTGTCATATTTGCGTCTTTCAACCCAACACATCCGCCCTTAGAAGTGGGTGTAGACACGTTGTGTTGTAGTTTGGAGTTAGAACTGTCATATTTGCGTCTTTCAACCCAACACATCCGCCCTTACAAGTGGGTGTAGACACGTTGTGTTGTAGTTTGGAGTTAGAACTGTCATATTTGCGTCTTTCAACCCAACACATCCGCCCTTAGAAGTGGGTGTAGACACGTTGTGTTGTAGTTTGGAGTTAGAACTGTCATATTTGCGTCTTTCAACCCAACACATCCGCCCTTAGAAGTGGGTGTAGACACGTTGTGTTGTAGTTTGGAGTTAGAACTGTCATATTTGCGTCTTTCAACCCAACACATCCGCCCTTACAAGTGGGTGTAGACACGTTGTGTTGTAGTTTGGAGTTAGAACTGTCATATTTGCGTCTTTCAACCCAACACATCCGCCCTTACAAGTGGGTGTAGACACGTTGTGTTGTAGTTTGGAGTTAGAACTGTCATATTTGCGTCTTTCAACCCAACACATCCGCCCTTAGAAGTGGGTGTAGACACGTTGTGTTGTAGTTTGGAGTTAGAACTGTCATATTTGCGTCTTTCAACCCAACACATCCGCCCTTAGAAGTGGGTGTAGACACGTTGTGTTGTAGTTTGGAGTTAGAACTGTCATATTTGCGTCTTTCAACCCAACACATCCGCCCTTACAAGTGGGTGTAGACACGTTGTGTTGTAGTTTGGAGTTAGAACTGTCATATTTGCGTCTTTCAACCCAACACATTCGCCCTTAGAAGTGGGTGTAGACACGTTGTGTTGTAGTTTGGAGTTAGAACTGTCATATTTGCGTCTTTCAACCCAACACATCCGCCCTTAGAAGTGGGTGTAGACACGTTGTGTTGTAGTTTGGAGTTAGAACTGTCATATTTGCGTCTTTCAACCCAACACATCCGCCCTTAGAAGTGGGTGTAGACACGTTGTGTTGTAGTTTGGAGTTAGAACTGTCATATTTGCGTCTTTCAACCCAACACATCCGCCCTTACAAGTGGGTGTAGACACGTTGTGTTGTAGTTTGGAGTTAGAACTGTCATATTTGCGTCTTTCAACCCAACACATCCGCCCTTACAAGTGGGTGTAGACACGTTGTGTTGTAGTTTGGAGTTAGAACTGTCATATTTGCGTCTTTCAACCCAACACATCCGCCCTTACAAGTGGGTGTAGACACGTTGTGTTGTAGTTTGGAGTTAGAACTGTCATATTTGCGTCTTTCAACCCAACACATCCGCCCTTAGAAGTGGGTGTAGACACGTTGTGTTGTAGTTTGGAGTTAGAACTGTCATATTTGCGTCTTTCAACCCAACACATCCGCCCTTACAAGTGGGTGTAGACACGTTGTGTTGTAGTTTGGAGTTAGAACTGTCATATTTGCGTCTTTCAACCCAACACATCCGCCCTTAGAAGTGGGTGTAGACACGTTGTGTTGTAGTTTGGAGTTAGAACTGTCATATTTGCGTCTTTCAACCCAACACATCCGCCCTTAGAAGTGGGTGTAGACACGTTGTGTTGTAGTTTGGAGTTAGAACTGTCATATTTGCGTCTTTCAACCCAACACATCCGCCCTTACAAGTGGGTGTAGACACGTTGTGTTGTAGTTTGTAGTTAGAACTGTCATATTTGCGTCTTTCAACCCAACACATCCGCCTTTACAAGTGGGTGTAGACACGTTGTGTTGTAGTTTGTAGTTAGAACTGTCATATTTGCGTCTTTCAACCCAACACATCCGCCCTTAGAAGTGGGTGTAGACACGTTGTGTTGTAGTTTGTAGTTAGAACTGTCATATTTGCGTCTTTCAACCCAACACATCCGCCCTTACAAGTGGGTGTAGACACGTTGTGTTGTAGTTTGTAGTTAGAACTGTCATATTTGCGTCTTTCAACCCAACACATCCGCCCTTACAAGTGGGTGTAGACACGTTGTGTTGTAGTTTGGAGTTAGAACTGTCATATTTGCGTCTTTCAACCCAACACATCCGCCCTTACAAGTGGGTGTAGACACGTTGTGTTGTAGTTTGGAGTTAGAACTGTCATATTTGCGTCTTTCAACCCAACACATCCGCCCTTAGAAGTGGGTGTAGACACGTTGTGTTGTAGTTTGGAGTTAGAACTGTCATATTTGCGTCTTTCAACCCAACACATCCGCCCTTACAAGTGGGTGTAGACACGTTGTGTTGTAGTTTGGAGTTAGAACTGTCATATTTGCGTCTTTCAACCCAACACATCCGCCCTTAGAAGTGGGTGTAGACACGTTGTGTTGTAGTTTGGAGTTAGAACTGTCATATTTGCGTCTGTCAACCCAACACATCCGCCCTTAGAAGTGGGTGTAGACACGTTGTGTTGTAGTTTGGAGTTAGAACTGTCATATTTGCGTCTTTCAACCCAACACATCCGCCCTTACAAGTGGGTGTAGACACGTTGTGTTGTAGTTTGGAGTTAGAACTGTCATATTTGCGTCTTTCAACCCAACACATCCGCCCTTACAAGTGGGTGTAGACATGTTGTGTTGCAGTTTGGAGTTAGAACTGTCATATTTGCGTCTTTCAACCCAACACATCCGCCCTTAGAAGTGGGTGTAGACACGTTGTGTTGTAGTTTGGAGTTAGAACTGTCATATTTGCGTCTTTCAACCCAACACATCCGCCATTAGAAGTGGGTGTAGACACGTTGTGTTGTAGTTTGGAGTTAGAACTGTCATATTTGCGTCTTTCAACCCAACACATCCGCCCTTACAAGTGGGTGTAGACACGTTGTGTTGTAGTTTGGAGTTAGAACTGTCATATTTGCGTCTTTCAACCCAACACATCCGCCCTTAGAAAGAAGTGGGTGTAGACACGTTGTGTTGTAGTTTGGAGTTAGAACTGTCATATTTGCGTCTTTCAACCCAACACATCCGCCCTTAGAAGTGGGTGTAGACACGTTGTGTTGTAGTTTGGAGTTAGAACTGTCATATTTGCGTCTTTCAACCCAACACATCCGCCCTTAGAAGTGGGTGTAGACACGTTGTGTTGTAGTTTGGAGTTAGAACTGTCATATTTGCGTCTTTCAACCCAACACATCCGCCCTTACAAGTGGGTGTAGACACGTTGTGTTGTAGTTTGGAGTTAGAACTGTCATATTTGCGTCTTTCAACCCAACACATCCGCCCTTACAAGTGGGTGTAGACACGTTGTGTTGTAGTTTGGAGTTAGAACTGTCATATTTGCGTCTTTCAACCCAACACATCCGCCCTTACAAGTGGGTGTAGACACGTTGTGTTGTAGTTTGGAGTTAGAACTGTCATATTTGCGTCTTTCAACCCAACACATCCGCCCTTAGAAGTGGGTGTAGACACGTTGTGTTGTAGTTTGGAGTTAGAACTGTCATATTTGCGTCTTTCAACCCAACACATCCGCCCTTACAAGTGGGTGTAGACACGTTGTGTTGTAGTTTGGAGTTAGAACTGTCATATTTGCGTCTTTCAACCCAACACATCCGCCCTTACAAGTGGGTGTAGACACGTTGTGTTGTAGTTTGGAGTTAGAACTGTCATATTTGCGTCTTTCAACCCAACACATCCGCCCTTACAAGTGGGTGTAGACACGTTGTGTTGTAGTTTGGAGTTAGAACTGTCATATTTGCGTCTTTCAACCCAACACATCCGCCCTTACAAGTGGGTGTAGACACGTTGTGTTGTAGTTTGTAGTTAGAACTGTCATATTTGCGTCTTTCAACCCGACACATCCGCCCTTAGAAGTGGGTGTAGACACGTTGTGTTGTAGTTTGTAGTTAGAACTGTCATATTTGCGTCTTTCAACCCAACACATCCGCCCTTACAAGTGGGTGTAGACACGTTGTGTTGTAGTTTGTAGTTAGAACTGTCATATTTGCGTCTTTCAACCCGACACATCCGCCCTTAGAAGTGGGTGTAGACACGTTGTGTTGTAGTTTGGAGTTAGAACTGTCATATTTGCGTCTTTCAACCCAACACATCCGCCCTTACAAGTGGGTGTAGACACGTTGTGTTGTAGTTTGTAGTTAGAACTGTCATATTTGCGTCTTTCAACCCAACACATCCGCCTTTACAAGTGGGTGTAGACACGTTGTGTTGTAGTTTGTAGTTAGAACTGTCATATTTGCGTCTTTCAACCCAACACATCCGCCCTTAGAAGTGGGTGTAGACACGTTGTGTTGTAGTTTGTAGTTAGAACTGTCATATTTGCGTCTTTCAACCCAACACATCCGCCCTTACAAGTGGGTGTAGACACGTTGTGTTGTAGTTTGTAGTTAGAACTGTCATATTTGCGTCTTTCAACCCAACACATCCGCCTTTACAAGTGGGTGTAGACACGTTGTGTTGTAGTTTGGAGTTAGAACTGTCATATTTGCGTCTTTCAACCCAACACATCCGCCCTTACAAGTGGGTGTAGACACGTTGTGTTGTAGTTTGGAGTTAGAACTGTCATATTTGCGTCTTTCAACCCAACACATCCGCCCTTACAAGTGGGTGTAGACACGTTGTGTTGTAGTTTGGAGTTAGAACTGTCATATTTGCGTCTTTCAACCCAACACATCCGCCCTTACAAGTGGGTGTAGACACGTTGTGTTGTAGTTTGGAGTTAGAACTGTCATATTTGCGTCTTTCAACCCAACACATCCGCCCTTACAAGTGGGTGTAGACACGTTGTGTTGTAGTTTGGAGTTAGAACTGTCATATTTGCGTCTTTCAACCCAACACATCCGCCCTTACAAGTGGGTGTAGACACGTTGTGTTGTAGTTTGGAGTTAGAACTGTCATATTTGCGTCTTTCAACCCAACACATCCGCCCTTACAAGTGGGTGTAGACACGTTGTGTTGTAGTTTGGAGTTAGAACTGTCATATTTGCGTCTTTCAACCCAACACATCCGCCCTTACAAGTGGGTGTAGACACGTTGTGTTGTAGTTTGGAGTTAGAACTGTCATATTTGCGTCTTTCAACCCAACACATCCGCCCTTACAAGTGGGTGTAGACACGTTGTGTTGTAGTTTGGAGTTAGAACTGTCATATTTGCGTCTTTCAACCCAACACATCCGCCCTTACAAGTGGGTGTAGACACGTTGTGTTGTAGTTTGGAGTTAGAACTGTCATATTTGCGTCTTTCAACCCAACACATCCGCCCTTACAAGTGGGTGTAGACACGTTGTGTTGTAGTTTGGAGTTAGAACTGTCATATTTGCGTCTTTCAACCCAACACATCCGCCCTTACAAGTGGGTGTAGACACGTTGTGTTGTAGTTTTGAGTTAGAACTGTCATATTTGCGTCTTTCAACCCAACACATCCGCCCTTAGAAGTGGGTGTAGACACGTTGTGTTGTAGTTTGGAGTTAGAACTGTCATATTTGCGTCTTTCAACCCGACACATCCGACTTGAGCACGTTATTTTTCAGTACTAGGTTATTTCCCCTCTTCGATCCCGCTTGGTCAGACTAGACAGAGAAGTCTGTTTCTGGAGGCACCTCGAAGAGGTGGAGTAGAGTAGGGCCTGAATGGTTCTGGTTCACCGATCCTGGCGCATACCATCAGCTCTGGGTCGCTGACGGCTATTACTTCTGCTGCTGTGAGGCACCTTTGCCTCCAAGGAGAGATATAATTTGTGGTATTTTGCTCTTCTGTTGGCATCTCCTGCTGTTATATGTCCTAGTGTTTCTAATATTCCATCAATCCATTTTTGTTATTCTGTTGGCATTTCCTGCTGTTATGTGTCCTAGTGTTTCTAATATTCCATCAATCCATTTTGTTATTCTGTTGGCATTTCCTGCTGTTATGTGTCCTAGTGTTTCTAATATTCCATCAATCCATTTTTGCTCTTCTGTTGGCATCTCCCGCTGTTATGTGTCCTAGTGTTTCTAATATTCTGTCAAACCATCTGTTTTTGTGTTCGATCGTTTGGTCTGGTTTTCTCGCAATGTTTATTGAAGGCTCGTTGTGTTTTGTTTTGATCCATCTGTCTTATCACGTGACCGAGCCATTTTTTTTATTTACAGAGATGAAATACCGTTACAGAGGGAGACCAAACGAGAAACAATCGCTCTAGAGCCAAACTTGAACTGTGTATTATCATCATCAAGTACCATGCCTGCTGTTGTAGGTGATCATGCCTCTCTACACCTTTCGATCTGGACAGTAATTTATCATTTCTGTTGTTGACCTTATGCCAAGCCATTCTCTTAAGTAAAAAAAAAGTAAAGTACCACCGTCACGCCAAGTGGCGTATAGGGAATATGGTGTTAGTGACCATAAATTTTACAGACCTTCGGCACATGATTTTTGGGATAATGTGGTCGGTATTACGCCCGTGCCGCTTCACTTTCCCTGAAAAAAAATCAGGTACCCATTAAAGGCTGGGTGAACCCGGAAGCCGTCGGTTGGGATCGAACCCTACCTCTTATCCTTTGTAGTCCAGTTCACTAACCACTGAGCTATAGCGGCTCCCCCATTCTCTTAAGCTGTCTGGTATCTTTTCTCTTTGCCTCTCTCTATCTCTTCGTCCCTCAGTTATCCCAGTTCTTACAATATATTCCAGCTGTTCCCTTCTCATTACAAGGCAAACAAATGATGATTGTTTCTTCCTTATATTGATTGGATATTAGCTCTCTTTTTGCGTTGGCCTCTTTCAGAACGTTTTCAGTACTCTTCTTATCTGTCCATGGTATTCTTAATGTGGTTATGGTTATGGAAGGCCCTGGTATCACCGCAAACGAATTAAAATCCATAATTGCTCAACCGCCCGTGCTAGTGGAATCAACTGAACTACTATCTCATCTCCCAAACAAAGAAAGGTAACCGTAGTCCCCATCATAGCAGTCTTGGCACCCGCCAAAAGACATAAGGAGAAACCGCACAGAAAGTAAACACAGCCAAATGGTCTTTGTCATACGATATCATCATTCATAGGAAACAATTGGAATGTCGAAACATTATCAAAACGGATGAGACACACAGCTCACGGTGTGTACAGAGCACTTAACTCAGTAGCTCCTGCAACAAGCCGGACTTGGAATATGAGGAAACTGCAACAAGGAACACTTTTCATACATAGCCTTCAATGGTTCCTGCCGCCACCGGAAGTTCATGTCCTCCTGAAAATGATGATCGTCATATTTAAAAAAAAATGTATAGCGCTTGATGATGTAAGGACATCGCTTTTGACTCCAAATCCGAACATATAGACACACAGTTAGTCGTCGGATTATCCCCGTCGCGCATCAAACATAGATTAGCGTATGGCCGGTCTAGGGATATACTATGAGCCATTATGAAGACGTAGCACACACAACAATGGCTGCGCCCTTAGATTCCGGATTACTCTAGTGAATGGAGCCTACAACGAACGAAACACTTTGCAAATACCCTAAAGAGAGAAAAAAAACTTGATTTGACGGAGCAGTCCAGATTAATGTGTTGTAACATGTAAATAAATTGCGTCAAGCAATTCCAACGACGGCCATTGAACAGCACTCAATGTGTTGACGTAAACCGCGGGATCAACTCTAGACGGTGGAAGGGTCATATTCACAATACTTGACTTGTCAAAAGGGAATATTGCCGGGTGTACGACTCCGCTTCATCGGCGCAAATTTGTTAAGTAGAACATCAGAATGACTTTAACGCAGAAAATTGTACTGGAGAGCCGAAATTAATCAGTCCCCAAATGCATTTTCTACAGCGAACGAGAGAACATGAACTTCGTTCCACCATCTTGGAAACGGAAGTCCATACCTGGATAAACCGGAAGTCCATATTATAACATTCTTCTGTAAAACCAAATTTTACAGCCTCCAGTGATTTTCTTGTCTGTTGTCCCATTGTCCTTGATTCACATCCATATGTTAAGACTGGCTCTATATAACATTTAAGAACTCTTTTTATTGTTTCTATTGTGAAAAATGGATTGCACAGTATCTCCCTCATTTTCTTGAAAAGCTGCTTTTGCCTGAGCCATTCTGCATCTCACCTCTGTTGTACCATCGACCATCTGAGGTTAACATTGTTCCCAGATATATGAATTCATTTATCTGTTTTAATATTGGTCCACTAGTCTTTATTCTGCTTTGTAATGAAGTGAACACACCAATTAAAATGGCTTGGCTAAATGGAGACAAGTTAGATAAATAGACAACAGAGCACAATTAAAGGGAGATCAATACAGTATAGGTAAGGAGAGATCAACACTGTATGTTTAAGGGGACATCAACACAGTATAGTTAAGTAGAGATCAATACAGTATATTCAAAGGGAGATCAATACAGTATAGTTAAGGGGAGATCAATGCAGTATAGTTAAGGAGAGATCAATACAGTATAGTTAAGGGGAGATCAATGCAGTATAGTTAAGGAGAGATCAATACAGTATAGTTAAGGGGAGATCAATACAGTATAGTTAAGGAGAGATCAATGCAGTATAGTTAAGGGGAGATCAATACAGTATATTCAAAGGGAGATCAATACAGTATAGTTAAGGGGAGATCAATACAGTATATTCAAAGGGAGATCAATACAGTATAGTTAAGGGGAGATCAATACAGTATAGTTAAGGGAGATCAATACAGTATATTCAAAGGGAGATCAATACAGTATAGTTAAGGGGAGATCAATACAGTATATTCAAAGGGAGATCAATACAGTATAGTTAAGGGGAGATCAACACTGTATGTTTAAGGAGACATCAACACAGTATAGTTAAGGGGAGATCGATACAGTATAGTTAAGGGGAGATCAACACTGTATGTTTAAGGAGACATCAACACAGTATAGTTAAGTAACGATCAATACAGTATATTCAAAGGGAGATCAATACAGTATATTCAAAGGGAGATCAATACATTATATTCAAAGGGAGATCAATACAGTATAGTTAAGGGGAGATCAATACAGTATAGTTAAGGGGAGATCAATACAGTATAGTTAAGGGGAGATCAATACAGTATAGTTAAGGGGAGATCAATACAGTATAGTCAATCATTTTCTCTGCTGTTTTAACTCCCTCCTCGTATTTACCACCAGACCTCGGTAAACCGGAAGTGCATATTTTAATTGTTGATTCTCAAACATGATTGATATGATTTTAATGATTTCCTTGCCTCAGTCCCACCAGCCAGGAACATTTGATTCAGGAAGTAGCGACACCTAACATCCGGTGCATCTGTCATGGCGATCTGTATTTCTAAACAAACTCTTACACACTCAACCAAAGCGCTGTGGGTGTATTCAGTTCTCATGCACAAATCCCGTCGCACTAGCGAAAGTCTTACACAAGGAGAGGGCAAGTAGGTAGAATTTTTTTCTCTTAACATTTTTGCTTTAGGTCATCTTCTTCTATCCTTCCTCTGTTGCCGTTGGTGTCGAGGGGAGATACAATCTGCGATTCTTTGCTCTTCTGTTGGCCTCTTCTGATGTTATTCCTCCTAGTGACTCTAGTATTCCCTTTATCCATCTCTTTCTCGGTCTTCCTCTTAATCTGACGTTTTCGTAGCGTTTGTTTATGGCTCTTTGAGTCATTGTTAGTTCTTTCTGTCTTGTTATGTGGCCGAACCAATTTATCTGTTGTTTCTTTATGTATTCGATGGCTGGTTCAATTTCGAGTTTCTTCCTCAGGTCAGTGTTTCTTACTCTGTCCCTTAAGCTGCCTTGTTGTGTTGGCCTGTTTGAGAATGGCCTCGCTGATATATTTTCGCTCAAGTAGCGGTCATATTTGGCTCACTCTTTTTAATCTTTAACTACCAAGGGTTCTTTACGTGCGCAGAGCGATCCAAAAAACCAAATTTGTTTAGCTTTTATCTAAGAGGACCTGGCATCGGATCTCATTATCCAGAGAGCGGAGGAGGGTAAAGCCAAAAAAAATGTCCGACCCACTGTGATGGTAATCGAACTCGAGACCTCCCAGTCCAGAGGCTGATGTCTTACCCTAGACCTCCCCCCCTCTCCCCCAACCCACCATTTTTATCCTGTACAACCAGATGGAGCTAAGCTAAAGTCTCGTTCATGTGTGTGTGTATATACGGCCATGAGATGGTTGGGTAGCTAGTGCCTGCGCTAATGACCTGGAGGGTGCTGGTTCAATTCGTGGTGAGTTTGTATTTTTGTTGGATGACAAAACGTCATGGTTCGTCCAGTATCTGAAAATGTGCACCAGTGATTTTTTTCCCCTGAAATTAGGGCAGCTTGGCTCTACCTATCATCCATACAATAAGCCGTCGAACTGAAAAATCTGGATACTATAGTCCGTTCAGAATCGTTTGCCGAGATGTTATGATTTATAATTCAAAAAGTTCTTGATGATTTCACATGATTTTTGGCATACGGTGTTAAAATGTCCATGTCACGAGAACATATGTGTTACTCGATGTCTAGCTATAACGGTTTTCTTAAAGCGGCGAATTCCTTTGATCTTTGCCCATGTAACTATTATTTTGACCCTAATCAAAATGTTTTACAGTAATCTAGTGCAACGATGACCCATAGGCGTGTCCATAAAATTTTACTGGGTGGCAAGTATACAAATTTTAAATTATATATAGAACTTTTGTTCGTAGAGTCAATTTGATATAGTTCCATGCTCTTGGTGTGAGTTTCCCAAATGTTGTCGCTGCCTTTCAAATACGTACATTTAGTTCCTCATCTAAGGAAAGTGTGGCTGTAATAGTGGATCCAAGATAGCTGAACTTCTGTACTGACTCAAGCAGGCTTCCATTCAAAGTAATGGTTGTTGGTTTGCTTATAACATATTTTTGATTGCTTGGGTGGTCTTGAACAATAAACTGTCATTTTGTCATTTTGTGCTAAACGGGAAATTTCATATGTAACATTTCTTTATAAAAATTTATAGTGGAAACATAACTATTTTAGGACGGTGCGCATTCAGCCGTGAAGGTCATGCCTATATGCTAAAGAATCAGCTGTGAGATGTAAGCATCTACATAATCCCGCCGGTGTTTATAATATCGATTAACTTTTTTTTAATATAGGTTAAATAAGGCATCTTTGAAACTGGATCACATTTCTTTGATAAAAAAATATTTTTATAACGACATTAGTATTCTAAACCTAACTTCAAAAGATCAATGCAAATGAACAATAAGTTTTTGAAAAAATAAATTAATGTCTAGGCAAACGATTCTGAACGTTTTATAGATATAAATGTTGGTATTTAAAGTCAACAAATTGTCTACTGAGTCTTCACAAAATTAATAAAGATTCGCCTTCCCTTCGGTAATTAAACCCAAGGCCGTGGTGCGTCATGTCGTTCAATATTCAGTTTTGTGCGCGGGATCTTACTGAAGTTAGTGTTCCTGCAATAGCCAAACTATTTTACGTGAACGACCGCACCAAATTAATGTATATATCCTAAAATGGTGTCAAATTCGAACAGGGTGAATTTAATATAGCCTAAACAAGAAAACTTTTAAACTAGATCAAATTTCTCAGAGCAAAAAATATTTCTATAACGTCATCAATATTCTAAGATTACATGCAAATTTTGAAAAGAAAATAACAAACGGTTATCACGCAAAGCTAATTCAGGTGTGATTATGAATTTCTGAACGGACTATAACACCATACTTCCCATAAGGCATTTGTGGTAATTCTTACTTATATAAGGGAGGACTGGTTGGTCTCGAGGCAAGACACCGGCCTCGAGACATAGAGGTTGTGGGTTCAAATCCTGGCTGCACCATTTGGGATTTGTATCTATGATTTCTCTCTGCGGCAACCACCCCTGATCTCAGCAGAGAGACCCGGCTTGAAACGTCAATTACTCATCGATGGAAAAAAAAATATGAGTACCTCCGAAGACGGTGTTATCTGCCTGTGCGGCGAGGGTCACACGGCTGCCAGGGAATAATGGATTAGCGCGCAAAATTCAGTTCCTATTCTCTAGGGACTTCGTCAGAGGTCAAAGCTGGCGAACGAAAAAAAAATATAATGTGAAGGTCACTGGACGGGCCTACATGAGCATTGTGCGCACATAGAAGAAGATTATGGTCAAGTAAAGGCAGACATTGATACAATACTGAAATGATATAGTCGTTTTATACTAATGAAATGAAAACGTCTGATAGTGTGTGTATATCTTACCTAGATACTATCATGAATGAGAAACATCGCAAAAGGATGCATCATGCAGTTGGAGTACTTGGTGATTTCTTGACTGTTTTGAAAAAAAAATATTGCAAAATGAAATGGTTTGGTCACGTGTCTCGATCGTGTGGTCTAGCTAAGGCTATTCTAGCGATACTAAAAAAAAATAATTTTTTATTTTTTTTTATTTTTTATTTTTTTTTTTTTTAGTATCGCCATTATCATCAGCTTTACAGCAGCTCCACATTTCTACGCATCTTGGTGCATCTTGATGCCTTTACCTCTAAGGCACTGCTAAGGGTAAAAAAAAAGGGGGGGAAGGAGAGGGAAGCAGAGAAAGAGATGAGAGGATGGCATGAAGGCATAGAGAGGCATCGAATTTGCATGGCCACAATTAATTATTTTTTTTTTAAAAGAGAGAGATATTGAGAAGGCTGAATACGCCCGTGTTGATGGGATGAAGGAGGAAGAGAAGAGAAGGAGAAGAAGAAGAATACCAAATTAGTGTCCTTTAGAACTACAATATCCTTACTGATCTCACAGGAATATCTCTTGGTACAGTGCACGAACTCCGTGCACCGGTGAAGACTATGGGGTATTTTCAATAAATTGGTTAATACCATTTTAGTTACGTCAGAGATCTCTTCTGAATGATATGCGTAGTAATACTCTGCGCTGCGCTGTGGTTTGCACCATGCGGCCCGGTCGATCTGCCCTCACCACGCGTTTGCTCAGAACTACTTCCTTAACCTTGGGTTTATTATAACCTTCCAGCAAGGCGGACGTTGTTGGTATTCGGCGTTGTCTTTCCTGGAAGAGAAGTTTGACCAGGCAACAAAACACCCACCGCTCCCCTTCTCTTTTTTTTTCTCCATCTTGAAAAAAAACAACAACCCAGAACAGGTTTGTAACAGGTTCCCCTTGTTTGCTGTGGATTTGCCGCCAATTTTAAAACATTGCTCACGCATGCGTGTTTGACTGGGGTTTCCTAACAGTTCTTTTCTTTATAGCGAGAAGCGGGGTTTCTCCGGTCCCATATGTACCCCTCCCCCTCCCCACGCCAAACCTCGGTTGTGGAATAATACCACAAATATTTTTATTTTATTTTCTTTTTAAGCAGCGGTACAGCGGTGGTTAGTGAACCGGTCCGCTGACAGCAAGTTATTGAATTCGATCCAGGTCGATAACATTTAGAAGTTGACCCTGCGTCCAAATTACAGCACCGTGCAGAAGATGTCATCAAATAGGTCATGCGTAGATACCAATGTCAAGGCTGACAAGGAGTGGATACCGGTGCCTACGTCATTCAAGGGGAAAAAGAGGGGACATTTTCGTGTATTGTCACACTCGACAGGAAATGTAGGGAACATAACTCAGTCGTGGTCAATGCTGAGGTCAACGGTCTCATCTGGGATAACACCGATGAGAAAGATGCAGTAATCATCTATACAGACGGATTTTAATACTTTTTCTTCTTCTGCGATCATGACGTCATTCAGACTAGGACTCCAGACTCTCTTATGAAGGCAGCTGTCTGTTTAAGTGATTCGGTTGCCCCGTAGAGTTTCTCTTCCAGGGAGGTGGGCGTGGACCACATTGACTTCCTCAGACCTGTGTATGAAAAAAAAGTAAATTACCCCCGTCACGCCAAGTGGCGTATAGGGAAATATGGTGTTAGTGACCATACATTTTACAGACCTTCAGCACATGATTTTTGGGGTAACATGGTCGGTATTACGCCCGTGCTGCTTTACTTTCCCAGAAAAAAATCCGGTACCCATTTAAGGCTGGGTGAACCCGGAAGCCGTCGGTTGGGATCGAACCCTACCCCTTGTCCTTTGTAGTCCAGTTCACTAACCACTGAGCTATCGCGGCTTCCACCATTCCTGTGTACTGGGGGCAATCCTGTAGAACATGTTTTATTGTCATGTTACCCAGTGCACAATGACATTGGCTGGTAGTTCCTATTTTGGATTTGTAATACGACACAAAAGGAGAGCATGGGCATTTACAGCACGCTCGGCAGGCAGAATAGTCAAAGAAGACAGTGGTGCAGACGTTATGACCACGAGTAGCATGACGATGGAGGTGATGGCAGCGATCAGGACTTGCCTCCTGTGTTGATGTTTGTTGATGTCTACCACGACGACCACACAACGATAATTGCAACAACACCCAGACAGTAATTAATTGTTATAAATTATATCCAGGGAAATAACACTTCGAGGAAAAATTAAAAAATAAAAAAAGGTATGTAAGAAGCTTTACGTGACAAGTGGACGACACAGACTAAACAACGTTTCGGCTCAATAGGCCTTCATCAGGAACAAACAATAAAAACACACACACACAAATTAATAACGAAACAACCAAAACAAAAACAATCGAAATGTGTTAAAGAAAACAACAACAAAAAGTAAAACTATCCTGTCAAATCCAAAATAAAATCGTAACCAAGTGCGGCTGTCGTGAACGTCGAAAATCGTGCGAAAAAGTGCGTAAATGTAAACAGAACCAGATGAGTAAACACAGGGGTCAGTGTGCAAACACAAAGGAGAAAGAATCGAATAGTAGTCTGACAGGTGTAAAAAGACGCTAAGAGTGAGATGTCTGAGAGTGGGGTACAGTAAAAATAAATGAGGGGTAAGAAGCACAGAAAAAAAAAAATTTTTATAGAGGAGAAAACCGAAGTGTCTCATAAGGGACTAGAGGAGAAGAACTATAAAAAGTATGGCATAGTAAGTAGACCAAAGAACCCAAATATGTGTAGTAGAGAAGGCTATGCAAAAGGGAAGGAGCAAGCAAAAAGAAACTATGCGTATGAGTGTGATACATTCATACCTCTCGGGGTCAGCGAACCATACTGGACTATAAGGCGATTTTCCAAAGTATAGCGGCTGCGGTCGCCAGAGTGACAAAGGAAAAAGGATCCTTTGTCACTCTGGCGACCGCAGCCGCTATACTTTGGAAAATCGCCTTATAGTCCAGTATGGTTCGCTGACCCCGAGAGGTATGAATGTATCACACTCATACGCATAGTTTCTTTTTGCTTGCTCCTTCCTTTTGCATAGCCTTCTCTACTACACATATTTGGGTTCTTTGGTCTACTTACTATGCCATACTTTTTATAGTTCTTCTCCTCTAGTCCCTTATGAGACACTTCGGTTTTCTCCTCTATAAAATTTTTTTTTTTTTCTGTGCTTCTTACCCCTCATTTATTTTTACTGTACCCCACTCTCAGACATCTCACTCTTAGCGTCTTTTTACACCTGTCAGACTACTATTCGATTCTTTCTCCTTTGTGTTTGCACACTGACCCCTGTGTTTACTCATCTGGTTCTGTTTACATTTACGCACTTTTTCGCACGATTTTCGACGTTCACGACAGCCGCACTTGGTTACGATTTTATTTTGGATTTGACAGGATAGTTTTACTTTTTGTTGTTGTTTTCTTTAACACATTTCGATTGTTTTTGTTTTGGTTGTTTCGTTATTAATTTGTGTGTGTGTGTTTTTATTGTTTGTTCCTGATGAAGGCCTATTGAGCCGAAACGTTGTTTAGTCTGTGTCGTCCACTTGTCACGTAAAGCTTCTTACATACCTTTTTTTATTTTTTAATTTTTCCTCATATTCAGCTTTACTGCAGCTTCGCATTTTTATGCCTTAACCCTTTACTATAAATAACACTTCACTTGTTATAGCTTCTTATTTGGTTATTTGGTTAGGGAAGGACCCGGTATCACTGCAAACGAATTAAAATCCATAATTGCTCAACCGCCCGTGCCAGTGTAATCATCCGAATTAATATCTCATCTCCCAAACAAAAAAAGGTAACTGTAGTCCCCATCTTAGCAGTCTCAGCACACGCCAAAAGACATAAGGAGAAACCGCGCAGAAAGCGAACACATCCAACTGTTCCCTGTCATACGATATCATCATTCATCGTAAACAATTGGAATATCGAAACATGATCAAAACGGATGAGACACACAGCTCACGGTGTGCACAGAGCACTTAACTCAGTAGCTCCTGCAACAAGCCGGACTTGGAATATTAGGAAACTGCAACAAGGAACACTTTTCTCAGTTTATCATTCTATCAGTTGTAACAAGACAATTAATTATTTATTTCAACATTATTTTTATATTAATTTTTTTTAACCGACTCTAACTTTGGTTTTTATTGACAGATATTTGATATAGTAGTTTCTGTGGAATCTTCTAGGGCCAAGACAAATAGACTGGCAGACCGGATGTGGCCATTACTGATCTAGACCCATAAACCAGCCAGATTTCTAGAATTTAAGATAAGATGGCGAGAAGGGATGGGGTGACCGGATGTTGTTCTTTAAATGACACGCGCGCGCACTCGATGACGTCATGTAGGATCACATACAAAAAAATAATTGCATATGAAGGAGAGAGTTTGAAAAATAATTTTGTATCTGTACACCACGTGACTGACAAGAGGTAGGGTTCAATCCCAACCGACGGCTTCCGGGTTCACCCAGCCTTAAATGGATACCGGATTTTTTTCTGGGATAGTAAAGCGGCACGGGCGTAATACTGACCACATTACCCCAAAAAAATAATGTGTAGAAGGTCTGTAAAATGTATGGTCACTAACACCATATTCCCTATACGCAACTTGACGTGATGGTGGCTTTTTACTTTACCTTTTACACCACGTGACTGACTGCACTGGGAATGTTGCCTTTATATTCTAGCCCCATAGAGAAACCCATTCTCTGTCTCTCCAGACCTCAGGAAAGAAAGAAATTCGTAGCTGACAGATACCTTTTAGGAGTCGTCAGTGGCAGGACACTGCGGGACTTGCTGAGGACGGGATCTGAGCACCTATGGATATGTTCGGAGTGCAATGATGATGACCCGCTAATAACTCAATAACCTTTTCAGAAAAAGTAGATTACAAACATTGCTACACAGCAGCAGGCTACACAGACCACTTCGAAGTTAGATTAGGTGTAAGACAGGTGTGCGTACTATCCCCCAAATTGTTTATTACATACATGGGCCATATATGCAAGCTAGCCAACCCATCAGAGACAGATGAGATCAACGAGCTTCTATTTGCTGACGACCAGACACTAATACATAAAACAATAGAAGACCTACAAGAACACTTAAACAAACTCAACATCTCAGGCACAAAATACAACATGAAAATCAACATCAACAAAACAGAAGTCATGAATGTCGCCAAAAATAAACTGAACATCGACATAACTATAGAAGGCAGACAACTAAAACAAGTAGAGGAATTCAAATACCTAGGAAGTCTAATGACAAACGATAATTCTCAAACAGCAGAGATAGAATCAAGATGCAACAAAACTTGTCAAATCATTGGACAATTATCACCACTATTGTCCAACAAGGAAATAACTCTAGAGGCAAAACGGGCACTCTACAATACAATCTTCATCCCAACGTTGTGCTACCACTGCCAGTCCTGGACCTTAGATGCAAGAACAAAAAGAAAAATAACCTCTACTGAGATGAAGTGTATTAGATTAATGACAGGAAACAGTCTGAGGGATAAGATCAGAAATGAAGAACAGAGAAAAAAGCTAGCAATAAATTCCGCCAAAGAGTACATAAATAAACAACAGTTAAAATGGTTTGGCCACGCGATGAGGCAAAAAGAACAAAACACAACACAACGAGCCTTCAACAAACGTTGTGAGAACACCAGACCCAAGGGTCGACCACGAAAAAGATGGGTTGATGGAATATTAGAAGCACTAGGAAACATAACAGCAGCAGAGGCGAACAGAAGAGCTAAAGACCGCAAATTATATCTCCCCTCGACGCTGAAAGGCAGATGAGGAAGGAAAGAAGAAGAAGAAGCTACGGAGTTCGTGCACGTTGGTCAATGTTCTTCGCGGAGGTTCTTAGCACTTTGAGGAGAAGATCAGAGCACCTATGGGTGTGTTCGGAGTGCATGGATAACATAGAATAGTACCACATAACATTACCTTGTCCCCAATGGTCTGCATCTTCTTCATTTGCCATGTGGTGATCACGTTAATGCAATATGGTGTCCATGTTAATGCTAGATTGTGTCTATTTTAATGTTAGATTGTGTCCATGTTAATGCTAGATTGTGTCCATGTTAATGCTAGATTGTGTCCATGTTAATGCTAGATTGTGTCCATGTTAATGCTAGATTGTCTCCATGTTAATGCTAGATTGTGTCCATGTTAATGCTAGATTGTGTCCATGTTAATGCTAGATTGTGTCCATGTTAATGCTAGATTGTGTCCATGTTAATGCTAGATTGTGCCCATGTTAATGCTAGATTGTGTCCATGTTAATGCTAGATTGTGTCCATGTTAATGCTGGATTGTGTCCATGTTAATGCTAGATTGTGCCCATGTTAATGCTAGATTGTCTCCATGTTAATGCTAGATTGTGCCCATGTTAATGCTAGATTGTGTCCATGTTAATGCTAGATTGTGTCCATGTTAATGCTAGATTGTGTCCATGTTAATGTTAGATTGTGTCCATGTTAATGCTGGATTGTGTCCATGTTAATGTTAGATTGTCTCCATGTTAATGCTAGATTGTGTCCATGTTAATGCTAGATTGTGTCCATGTTAATGCTGGATTGTGTCCATGTTAATGCTAGATTGTGTCCATGTTAATGCTATATTGTGTCCATGTTAATGCTAGATGCGGATACCTGGTCCGTTCCAATAGACTCAGAAATAAATGGATGTTATCATTCAAAGGAGGCAATACCAGCAGTCTGAGTTCTTCACGGCAGGATCAGTGACACATACCTGAGCAAGATCTCACTTCTCCTTTCAGTCAGGCTCGCAGGTTACAGGGTCAAAACGGACTGATTAACGAGATCGCCGCAGTAGCTGCAGTAATGGAGGCATATTGATGTAGAAGGCCTAGTATTGCAGCAGCTCTAGGTTGGACAAGCTGCAACTTCCCCATCAGAACTTGGGAAATCAAGGAAGCTATTGCAGGCCGCTCAGTCAGCCTCTTCGGTCTAAAAACTAATGTCCAAATGTCCTCCTTATTTCAATGTACGCACCGTCCATACCCAACACGACGACGCTTTTCCCTTTTTGATCTCAACCCTAAAGACAAAGCTACATCATCCTTTATATCTCGCAGAATCATCGAAAGTTTAACTTAAAAAAAAAAACACACACACACAAAACTTGCTATTGTCAAAGTTTCACATTATCAAAAATACCTGCATTCATGCTAGATCAAAGATTTGACAAAATCATTCCCAAGTTCGTGACACTGTCAAGCAAATTAATTTTTTTGTTTTTTTGGTAGATACGGGATATAATAAATTATTTATATTTTCAGTCCAGAGACCAGAGTGTACAATAAATTAGACAATCTCGAGTGCCGGTAAAAATTGCTGGTCGTGCCGGTTCTGTCCCCGGACCATAGGTGTATTGTTTTTTCCTTTCTAGTTTTGTTAGGTCTAGCGACGTCTTGGAGTAAGTGACGGAAACATAAAATAATAATGACAATAATGGACATTTCTTGAAATGAATAAGAGACAGAGGGTTTGGTAAACAGTGAGAGAACGTTTTGTGGATATAGATGGTCATAGAGACATGGCTATAATGATGGTCATAGAGACATGGCTATAATGATGGTCATAGATACATGACTATAAAGATGGTCATAGAGACATGACTATAATGATGATCATAGAGACATGACTATAATGATGATCATAGAGACATGAATATAATGATGGTCATAGAGACATGACTATAATGATGGTCATAGATACATGACTATAAAGATGGTCATAGAGACATGACTATAATGATGATCATAGAGACACGAATATAATGATGGTCATAGACCCATGTCTATAATGATGGTCATAGAGACATGACTATAATGATGGTCATAGGGACATGTCTATAATGATGGTCATAGAGACATGAATATAATGATGGTCATAGAGACATGAATATAATGATGGTCATAGAGACATGACTATAATGATGGTCATAGGGACATGTCTATAATGATGGTCATAGAGACATGACTATAATGATGGTCATAGAGACATGAATATAATGATGGTCATAGAGACATGTCTATAATGATGGTCATAGAGACATGTCTATAATGATGGTCATAAAGACATGTCTATAATGATGGTCATAGAGACATGAATATAATGATGGTCATAGAGACATGGCTATAATGATGGTCATAGAGACATGACTATAATGATGGTCATAGAGACATGAATATAATGATGGTCATAGAGACATGACTATAATGATGGTCATAGAGACATGTCTATAATGATGGTCATAGAGACATGAATATAATGATGGTCATAGAGACATGACTATAATGATGGTCATAGAGACATGTCTATAATGATGGTCATAGAGACATGACCATAATGATGGTCATAGAGACATGAATATAATGATGGTCATAGAGACATGGCTATAATGATGGTCATAGAGACATGGCTATAATGATGGTCATAGAGACATGACTATAATGATGGCCATAGAGACATGACTATAATGATGGCCATAGAGACATGACTATAATGATGGTCATAGAGACATGACTATAATGATGGTCATAGAGACATGACTATAGTGATGGTCATAGAGACATGACTATAATGATGGTCATGGAAACATGGCTATGATGATGATCATAGAGACATGCCTATAATGATGGCCATAGAGACATGACTATAATGATGGTCATGGAAACATGACTATAATGATGATCATAGAGACATGACTATTATGATGATCATAGAGACATGACTATAATGATGGTCATAGAGACATGTCTACAATGATGGTCATAGACACATGACTATAATGATGGCCATAGAGACATGTCTATAATGATGGTCATAGACACATGACTATAATGATGGCCATAGAGACATGTCTACAATGATGGTCATAGACACATGACTATAATGATGGCCATAGAGACATGTCTATAATGATGGTCATAGACACATGACTATAATGATGGTCATAGAGACATGTCTACAATGATGGTCATGATGAATGTGTGCAAACATCACTTTAGGACTGTTGTCCGAAATCATTATCACTGAGTGCCGTATCTACATTGGCTACCATGAAGTGCCATTCTACTCTGTTTCTTGCTTTGATGGTGCAGATTGTCATAGACTGACTTGTCCATCTTTTAATTGGTACTCGTCCATGTTAGTATTGGTCTCCCTCTGCCTCTTTTGCCTTGTATTTTCCCCTCCAGGATTACTTTTAGTAGGATGCTGTGTCTTTTAACATGCCCCAAAAATCTCATTTGTCTTGCTTGAATTGTGTTTAATAGTTCTCTTTTCATTTTTAGTTGTTTTAAGACTTTATCGTTTGTTTCCTTTTCTTTCCATCCAATTCTACCTATTCTTCTATAAATCCACATTTCAAAGGCTTCAATGATCTGTTCTTTTTTCTTGCCTAATGTCCATGTTTCTGCACCATATGGTAATGTTGAGAAGATGTAACATTTTACTATTATTAGTTTTAGCCCTGATGTTATTTGTTTTGATGTTAGTATATTTTTCATGACATTAAAATTACTTTTCGCATTTTCCTCTTCTTTTGTTTATTTCAATTGTACATTTTCCATCACTGGTTATAGTATGTCCAATGTAGCTGTAGCTCAGAACTGTCTCCAGGTCTATTCCTTCAACTTTCGCCATTCATATTCATCCGTCCATCTGAAATAAAATGCGTTATAACCAACACCGACATGGACTTCTGCGAAATTAAAGCCAGCTACTAAAAAAACAAAACTTGACGTGAAAAAGAACCACAACGGTGAAAGATAATAAATATAACGACGAAGTAAACCGTATAGACTACACACAAGAACCTAATAATGTATGTGACATATACTACTACTTACTGTGTTTCTTTCTCGTCTTTGAAAGCACACATTATGTTCCAATTACAGAGTATATGTTCCTTGTCACAGTATCACAGTGTTCTTCCCCAAACGTGGCACGTCTCTACTTTCGCTGGTGTAATTTTTCTTAAAGAGAACTGGACATTATGTTTTTTTCACGGAAACTAGACATAGATACAGACATGTACCAAGGTAAGTTTATCTGTGAATTGTAGGGATTTCCAGTGAGTCTATTTTTGGATATCTCTTCAAGAGAACACGCATTGATTGACCTAGTTAAAGGTGGATTTTCCCCAAATAGAAAAGACCTTAATGACATGTGATGATACAACGGGGAAATCTGTGTGACCCGATTTGCTGGGCTCGTGTTGTTTGTAGTTGGTCTTTTAGTTGTCTTGTTCTAATGATTTTAGAAATGCCATATACTAGTATAGTATTTATTGTAGTGTCCTTACTGTTTGTGACTGATGTTTTCGTTTTTTTTGTTTT
>JAVIAB010000059.1:72573596-72613596 GCA_032433765.1 Megaustenia siamemsis
ATGATCTTGTTGTTATTGTTGTTCTTGTTTCATGGCCACATAATAGGACAGTGGTATCAGGATCTGACATGGAATGATTTTGTTGTTGTTGTTGTTCTTGTTTCATGGCCACATAATAGGACAGTGGTATCAGGATCTGACATGGAATGATCTTGTTGTTGTTGTTGTTCTTGTTTCATGGCCACATGATAGGACAGTGGTATCAGGATCTGACATAGAATGATCTTGTTGTTGTTGTTCTTGTTTCATGGCCACATGATAGGACAGTGGTATCAGGATCTGACATGGAATGATCTTGTTGTTGTTGTTATTGTTGTTGTTCTTGTTTCATGGCCACATAATAGGACAGTGGTATCAGGATCTGACATGGAATGATCTTGTTGTTGTTGTTGTTCTTGTTTCATGGCCACATAATAGGACAGTGGTATCAGGATCTGACATGGAATGATCTTGTTGTTGTTGTTGTTCTTGTTTCATGGCCACATAATAGGACAGTGGTATCAGGATCTGACATGGAATGATCTTGTTGTTGTTGTTGTTGTTCTTGTTTCATGGCCACATAATAGGGCAGTGGTATCAGGATCTGACATGGAATGATCTTGTTGTTGTTGTTGTTGTTGTTCTTGTTTCATGGCCACATGATAGGACAGTGGTATCAGGATCTGACATGGAATGATCTTGTTGTTGTTGTTGTTCTTGTTTCATGGCCACATAATAGGACAGTGGTATCAGGATCTGACATAGAATGATCTTGTTGTTATTGTTGTTCTTGTTTCATGGCCACATAATAGGACAGTGGTATCAGGATCTGACATGGAATGATTTTGTTGTTGTTGTTGTTCTTGTTTCATGGCCACATAATAGGACAGTGGTATCAGGATCTGACATGGAATGATCTTGTTGTTGTTGTTGTTCTTGTTTCATGGCCACATGATAGGACAGTGGTATCAGGATCTGACATAGAATGATCTTGTTGTTGTTGTTCTTGTTTCATGGCCACATGATAGGACAGTGGTATCAGGATCTGACATGGATGATCTTGTTGTTGTTGTTATTGTTGTTGTTCTTGTTTCATGGCCACATAATAGGACAGTGGTATCAGGATCTGACATGGAATGATCTTGTTGTTGTTGTTGTTCTTGTTTCATGGCCACATAATAGGACAGTGGTATCAGGATCTGACATGGAATGATCTTGTTGTTGTTGTTGTTCTTGTTTCATGGCCACATAATAGGACAGTGGTATCAGGATCTGACATGGAATGATCTTGTTGTTGTTGTTGTTGTTGTTGTTCTCGTTTCATGGCCACATAATAGGACAGTGGTATCAGGATCTGACATGGAATGATCTTGTTGTTGTTGTTGTTCTTGTTTCATGGCCACATAATAGGACAGTGGTATCAGGATCTGACATGGAATGATCTTGTTGTTGTTGTTGTTGTTGTTGTTTCATGGCCACATAATAGGACAGTGGTATCTGGATCTGACATGGAATGATCTTGTTGTTGTTGTTGTTGTTGTTTCATGGCCACATAATAGGACAGTGGTATCAGGATCTGACATAGAATGATCTTGTTGTTGTTGTTGTTCTTGTTTCATGGCCACATAATAGGACAGTGGTATCAGGATCTGACATAGAATGATCTTGTTGTTATTGTTGTTCTTGTTTCATGGCCACATAATAGGACAGTGGTATCAGGATCTGACATGGAATGATTTTGTTGTTGTTGTTGTTCTTGTTTCATGGCCACATAATAGGACAGTGGTATCAGGATCTGACATTGAATGATCTTGTTGTTGTTGTTGTTCTTGTTTCATGGCCACATGATAGGACAGTGGTATCAGGATCTGACATAGAATGATCTTGTTGTTGTTGTTCTTGTTTCATGGCCACATGATAGGACAGTGGTATCAGGATCTGACATGGAATGATCTTGTTGTTGTTGTTATTGTTGTTGTTCTTGTTTCATGGCCACATAATAGGACAGTGGTATCAGGATCTGACATGGAATGATCTTGTTGTTGTTGTTGTTCTTGTTTCATGGCCACATAATAGGACAGTGGTATCAGGATCTGACATGGAATGATCTTGTTGTTGTTGTTGTTCTTGTTTCATGGCCACATAATAGGACAGTGGTATCAGGATCTGACATGGAATGATCTTGTTGTTGTTGTTGTTCTTGTTTCATGGCCACATAATAGGACAGTGGTATCAGGATCTGACATGGAATGATCTTGTTGTTGTTGTTGTTGTTCTCGTTTCATGGCCACATAATAGGACAGTGGTATCAGGATCTGACATGGAATGATCTTGTTGTTGTTGTTGTTGTTGTTGTTTCATGGCCACATAATAGGACAGTGGTATCTGGATCTGACATGGAATGATCTTGTTGTTGTTGTTGTTTCATGGCCACATAATAGGACAGTGGTATCAGGATCTGACATAGAATGATCTTGTTGTTGTTGTTGTTCTTGTTTCATGGCCACATAATAGGACAGTGGTATCAGGATCTGACATGGAATTATCTTGTTGTTGTTGTTGTTGTTGTTTCATGGCCACATAATGGGACAGTGGTATCAGGATCTGATACGGAATGATCTTGTTGTTGTTGTTGTTGTTGTTGTTTCATGGCCACATAATAGGACAGTGGTATCAGGATCTGACATGGAATGATCTTGTTGTTGTTGTTGTTGTTCTTGTTTCATGGCCACATAATAGGACAGTGGTATCAGGATCTGACATGGAATGATCTTGTTGTTGTTGTTGTTGTTGCGTTCGCCAGCTTTCTACTCTGACGAAGTTCCTAGAGACTAGGAACTGAATTTTGCGTGTTAATCCATTTTTCCCTAGCAGCCGTGTGCACAGGGGTCCCTCGCCGCACAGGCAGATAACTCCGACTTCGGAGGTACTCATGTTTTTTTCCGTCGATGAGTAATTGACGTTTCAAACCTTGTCTCGCTGCTGAGACCAGGGGTGGCTGTCGTAGAGAGAAATCATAAATAAAATCCTAACTAGTGTAGCCGAGATTTGAACCTACAACTTCTTTGTCCCGAGGCCGGCGTCTTTTCTCGAGACCAACAAGTCCCCCATCGACTGGGAATATGAGGAAACTGCAACAAGGAACACTTTTCATGCATAGCCATCAATGGTTCCTGCCGCCTATCCGCCATATACCCCGAAGTTCACATCCTCCTGAAATGATGATCGTCATATTTTTTTTAAGATGTATAGCGCTTGATGATGTTAGGACATCGTGTTTCACTCCAATTCCAAACATATAAACACACAGTTAGTCGTCACATTATCCCCGTCGCACATCAAACAATAGACCGTAAGTTTAGCGTACGGCCGGTCTAGGGGAATGATCTTATAAGAATGGCAAAAAAACAGAAGAACTTGGAAAGTGCTTGTTGAAGACCTATGCTCCACACGGAGCTGAAAGGTAGAAGAAAGAGATCAGGATCTGCGGATGTAATTTTCACATAGGAGACAAATAATAATAAATGAATATTATTATAGAGGGGAACTTCCGAGGCGATAATCAGCGAATGAATTCAGAGGAAGAGATATGTTTACATCACTCGAAAAAAAGACAAATAATCAACAGAATAAAACAAAGAACAATATATTGTCCGAAGCAGGATCGAACCCGTACTCCATGGCACAGCGCCTTGTCAAGAGAAACCAAACGCTAGGGAAAACTGGGAATCACATGAGGAAGAGGTATGTTCTACAGCACTCAGAAAAAATGACAAATAAACAACAACAGAAAAAAAAAAAACAAAGAACAATATATGGTCCGAAGCAGGATCGAACCCGTACTCCATGGCACAGCGCCTTGCCACGAGAAGCCGAACGTTTAGGAACACTGCCACTCATCTAACTAAAAAATTAGCTATTGCGGACAATGTCTTACGCGAAGGCGTTCTCATGACTATAGCATAGGGTTACGATCACAGCTCGGGAATAAATTGTATTTCTGTACTTTCCTATTAAGGCAAGTATCTCACTGTAGGGCTGAATACTTGTGTTGCAGACAAACATTAACTAGAAGAGTCGAGTTGGCAGTGTTCTCTTGCGTTTAGCTTTTCGTGGCAATGCGCTGTGCCACTGAGTACGGGTTCGATCCTGCTTCGGTCCATATATTGTTTTTTTTATTTTTCTGTTGATTATTTGTCATTTTTTCCGAGTGCTGTAAACATACCTCTTCCTCTGAATTGATTCGCTAATTTTCACATAGTTAGCCTTGAGAAAAGCTGTTTGACAGGGAACACATGACGCGATTTCCTGATATTCCTTTTAACTGCTTGCTACCTATCACTTGTCAAGATAGGCGCAACTATTGCGCTGGATCGTGAGTAGAGCTGGGAACACGTGATACAATCAACGTTAAATTATATTGGGTGGCTGGAAGCAAGGGCGCTTTAACAGCAGCTGAGCTGAGAGCTGTCAGCCACCCACAGCTGATGGTTTGCGCCAGGATCGGTGAACCAGAACCATCCAGACCCTACGCTACCTCTTGTCGTTGCCTCTAGAAACAGACTAACCTGTCTAGTTTGGCCAATCGAGTAGGGATCGAAGGAAGGCAATCCGGTACTCAAAAATAACACGCTGAAATCGGATGTGTTGGGTTGAAAGGCGTAAATATCATAGCTATACTGCAAACCACAACACAACGTATACACGCCTGCTTAACCTCCTTTTAAGGGCGGATGATGAAGAGGTGTACATGTAATCCTTTAGCCATCAAGCGAACACAAGCAAGAAGGAAGCTAGCGTATTGGGCAGCTCAACTAATAGGGAAACAGAACCAAATCTAACGTTTGAATCACAAGCCTGAAATTTACGAGTTTAGTGTCCCAAATTATTTCTGAGTAACATCCCCTTGCACTTTCTTCAGCCGATATGGAATCTGTCATTAGAAGATCCCTGGGTTGGGTTTAGTTGTTCACAATTAACTCTAAACCCAACTCTAACCCAACTCTAAACCCAACTCTAAAACTAACTCTAAAACTAACTCTAAACCTTAAAAAAAAAACACATAAATTAAATGCACAAAAACTAAATTTAACAACTACTTGATAACTAAAGTATGTTAGGTCAGTGAGGGAAGGTCACTCGTTTAGCATAAATAATTTGGGACACTAAACTCGTAAATTACCCACATGCCTGTTTCAAAAACGTGATAACAGATAAACATGGGGTGCTCCTCTCTCAGGGCTAGGGAAAATTGAAAAAAAAAAAAATAGAAAAAAGGTATGGTAAAAGCTTTACGTGGTTAGTAGATGACACAGATTGAACGACGTTTCGGCTCAATAGGCCTTCAGCAGGAACAGACAAACAACAACACACACAGATATGTAAATAAATATAAAAAGGGGAACTTTTTAATGCATTCATTTGCATTTTTTTGCCTTAACCCCCTCTGTCAGGGCTACTAGGGCCCATCTATTCAGAGGAAGGGGCATGTTGCACAACTCGGAAAAATGCCAAATAATCAACAACAGAAAAAAAAAAAAAAAAAAACAATACATGGTCCTAATCAGGATCGAACCGGTACTCCTTGGCACAGCGCTTTGCCACAAAGCCAAACGCCAGGGAACACTGCCAACTCGGCTAACTTTTTTTCTGTTTATTTGTCATTTTTTCCGAGTGCTATAAACATACCTCTTCCTCTAAATTAATTCGCTGATTATCACCTCGAAAGTTTCCCTCTTTAATATTATTCTTATTATTATTTGTCTCTCTCTTAAGACCCATATGACTCCTTTCTTCCTTTCCTTTTTCTTTCGATATCTTCTATCCTTGAGTGTCGATGAGAAATACAGTAGAATCAATTCAGAGGAAGAGGTATGTTTACAGCACTCGGAAAAATGGACAAATAATCAACAACAGAAAAAAATATGGACCAAAGCAGGATCGAACTCGTACTCAGTGGCACAGCGCCTTGCCACGAAAAGCCAAACGCTAGGTGGCAGTGTTCCCTAGAATTGTTTCGCTATTTATCGCCTCGGAAGTTTCCCTCTATAATAATGTTCATTTATTATTATTTGTCTCCAGAAAAACAGTAGCCACGGTGGCCTAGTGGGTAGTGTGCTCGCTTGTTGATTAGAAGGGACCGGGCGCTATTCCCAGAAGCAGCGGATTTTTTTTTTCATACTGACAATGGTCAGCGGTTCAACCAGTCTTTAAAAATGGGTACCCGAGATTTTTCTCGGCGAAGTCCCCGAACACTTCTGGATAGGCGGTCGAGCACATAAATGTGTTCAACTCTGGATAGGCGGTCGAGCACATAAATGTGTTCAACTCTGGATAGGCGGTCGAACACATAAATGTGTTCAACTCTGGGTAGGCGGTCGAGCACATAAATGTGTTCAACTCTGGATAGGCGGTCGAACACATAAATGTGTTCAACTCTGGGTAGGTGGTCGAGCATATAAATGTGTTCAACTCTGGATAGGCGGTCGAGCACATAAATGTGTTCAACTCTGGATAGACGGTCGAGCATATAAATGTGTTCAACTCTGGGTAGGTGGTCGAGCATATAAATGTGTTCAACTCTGGATAGGCGGTCGAGCACATAAATGTGCTCAACTGGCATGTTAAGACATTGATTCAAGTATCGAACTTTACCTTTACCAAGCCTCGCTGCTGAGACCAGTGGTGGTTGCCGCAGAGAGAAATCACAAATAAAAATCACAACAGGTGCAGCCAGGATTTGAATCCACAACCTCTCTGTTTCGACACCAGTGTCTTTCCTCGAGTCCAACAAGTCTCTCTCTTCCCTCCCCCTCCTTATTTAACATGTGGTGACCATCACCTTTGAAATAGTTCTCCATGCTACACAGCGCTCCCAGCTCATCGCCCATCCCTCAAAGACAGTCTTTCCCCTCAAGGCTGCCCAAAGTAACCCGTGATCTCAATATGACGTCATGTAGGATGTTCAAGGTGAGCACCTTCAATTTAAATTCCAGTTAAGGGAACAGTTCAAGGACACAGGTCACATGAATATGAGGAATGCTGGGAAGTCAACATGTTATCTTTGTTACTTATTCTATCATTATCACAACCTGCGAGGCCGCACGCAGCTGCTGAATGTGGTAATTTTCTTGGAAATATACTTGCCGTTCTAAGAAAAACGTGTTGGTATAGCATCGAGGTTATGTAGTCGTTCCACGACCAAGAGTTATCCGTTCAATTCACGAGTAAGAGCTATCAAGTTACATCTGGTAATCCTTGATCATAAAAAATAATGTACCATCGAATATCTAATCCTACTGAAGGCGGATGAAATGTTTACAAATTAAGACGTTTACGTCATTTTGGTTTTTTAGTAAATAAAATAAATAGATTATATGCTACTGCGAGGGAGCCGCGACAGCTCAGTAGTTAGTGAACCAAGGACAAGAGGTCGGATTCCATCCCAATCGACGGCTTCCGGGTTCACCCAGCCTTAAAGAGGTACCGGATTTTTTTCTCGGAAAGTAAAGCGGCACGGGCGTAGTAAAGACCACATTACCTCAAAAATCATGTGCCGAAGGTCTGTACAAATTAAAGTCACTAACACCATATTCCTTATACGCCGCTTGACGTGACGGGGAACTATACTTTACTTTATTTTACGACAGACACCAGTTACGGCTACTCTCCCTGTTCATGGGACGACAGACACCAGTTACGGCTACTCTCCCTGTTCATGGGACGACAGACACCAGTTACGGCTACTCTCCCTGTTTATGGGAGTTCCTAAACTAAACTAAACTACTCTCCCCGTTCATGGGACGACATACGCCACTTACGGCAACACTCGTCGTTCATGGGACGACATACGCCACTTACGGCAACACTCGTCGTTCATGGGACGACATACGCCACTTACGGCTACTCTCCCTGTTTATGGGAGTTCCTAAACTAAACTAAACTACTCTCCCTGTTTATGGGAGTTCCTAAACTAAACTAAACTACTCTCCCTGTGTATAGGAGTTTCTAAACTAAACTAAACTACTCCCCCTGTCCATGAGAGTTACTAAACTAAACTAAACTAAACTAAACTAAACTAAACTAAACTAAACTAAACTAAACTAAACTAAACTAAACTAAACTAAACTAAACTAAAACTAAACTAAAGATCATGCCATGAATAAGAACCAGTGTAAGGGACATAACAATGTACAATACAATTTTCATAACAAGAAAAATGAGTTATCTAAGGGAGGTTACGAATTATTTGTTGACGATTTACTGCCCTTTCTTGCTGATATACACTTATATCAAGACAAGTGATAGTGGATGCTCAGTAACTCCCAGTATTTATGGAAGTGAATATAAACTGATGTTACAGTAACTGGAAAGTATATGTTGGGAGAGAGAGTCTGAAAATATATGTTGGGAGAGAGAGTCTGAAAATATATCTTAGCAGAGAGCCTGAACATATATGTTGGGAGAGAGTCTGAAAATATATGTTGGGAGAGAGAGTCTGAAAATATATCTTAGCAGAGAGCCTGAACATATATGTTGGGAGAGAGAGTCTGAAAATATATGTTGGGAGAGAGTCTGAAAATATATGTTGGGAGAGAGAGTCTGAAAATATATGTTGGGAGAGAGAGTCTGAAAATATATGTTGGGAGAGAGTCTGAAAATATATGTTGGGAGAGAGAGTCTGAAAATATATGTTGGGAGAGAGTCTGAAAATATATGTTGGGAGAGAGAGTCTGAAAATATATGTTGGGAGAGAGAGTCTGAAAATATATGTTGGGAGAGAGAGTCTGAAAATATATGTTGGGAGAGAGAGTCTGAAAATATATGTTGGGAGAGAGAGTCTGAAAATATATGTTGGGAGAGAGAGTCTGAAAATATATGTTGGGAGAGAGAGTCTGAAAATATATGTTGGGAGAGAGTCTGAAAATATATGTTAGGAGAGAGAGTCTGAAAATATATCTTAGCAGAGAGCCTGAACATATATGTTGGGAGAGAGTCTGAAAATATATGTTGGGAGAGAGTCTGAAAATATATGTTGGGAGAGAGTCTGAAAATATATGTTGGGAGAGAGAGTCTGAAAATATATCTTAGCAGAGAGCCTGAACATATATGTTGGGAGAGAGTCTGAAAATATATGTTGGGAGAGAGTCTGAAAATATATGTTGGGAGAGAGTCTGAAAATATATGTTGGGAGAGAGTCTGAAAATATATGTTGGGAGAGAGTCTGAAAATATATGTTGGGAGAGAGTCTGAAAATATATGTTGGGAGAGAGTCTGAAAATATATGTTGGGAGAGAGTCTGAAAATATATGTTGGGAGAGAGAGTCTGAAAATATATGTTGGGAGAGAGAGTCTGAAAATATATGTTGGGAGAGAGAGTCTGAAAATATATGTTGGGAGAGAGAGTCTGAAAATATATGTTGGGAGAGAGAGTCTGAAAATATATGTTGGGAGAGAGAGTCTGAAAATATATGTTGGGAGAGAGTCTGAAAATATATGTTAGGAGAGAGAGTCTGAAAATATATGTTAGGAGAGAGAGTCTGAAAATATATCTTAGCAGAGAGCCTGAACATATATGTTGGGAGAGAGTCTGAAAATATATGTTGGGAGAGAGTCTGAAAATATATGCTGGGAGAGAGTCTGAAAATATATGTTGGGAGAGAGAGTCTGAAAATATATCTTAGCAGAGAGCCTGAACATATATGTTGGGAGAGAGTCTGAAAATATATGTTGGGAGAGAGTCTGAAAATATATGTTGGGAGAGAGTCTGAAAATATATGTTGGGAGAGAGTCTGAAAATATATGTTGGGAGAGAGTCTGAAAATATATGTTGGGAGAGAGAGTCTGAAAATATATGTTGGGAGAGAGTCTGAAAATATATGTTAGGAGAGAGAGTCTGAAAATATATGTTAGGAGAGAGTCTGAAAATATATGTTAGGAGAGAGAGTCTGAAAATATATGTTGGGAGAGAGAGTCTGAAAATATATGTTGGGAGAGAGTCTGAAAATATATGTTGGGGGAGAGAGTCTGAAAATATATCTTAGCAGAGAGCCTGAAAATATATGTTGGGAGAGAGAGTCTATTAATATATGTTGGGAGAGAGTCTGAAAATATATGTTGGGAGAGAGTCTGAAAATATGTGTTGGGAGAGAGAGTGTCTGAAATATATATGTTAGAAGAGAGTCTGAAATATATATGCTAGAAGAGAGTCTGAAATATATATGTTAGGAGAGAGTGAAAATATATGTTTGGATGGAGAGTCTGAAATATATATGTTAGAAGAGAGTGAAAATATATGTTTGGATAAAGAGTCTGAAATATATATGTTAGGAGAGAGTGAAAATATATGTTGTGCAGATTGGGAAAATAAGACCAACAAAGAGGGAGAGAGAGAGAAGGTGGAAGAATATAAATTATACATAAATAGGAGAAAGAGATATGAAGAAATGAAAGGCGAAAGAGAAGCATGCGAGAGAGAGAGAGAGAGAGAGAGAGAGAGAGAGAGAGAGAGAGAGAGAGAGAGAGAGAATAAAGGACAGCAAGGAGAAGAAATAAATATTAAACATGAGAGGAAATTTAAAAGACGAAGTATAAAATGTAAACGTGCGGCCAAATCTGTGCGCGCGCGCACACACATTTCTTGTGCTGGAAGTGTGGATACCTATGCGTATGGCCAGAGTACTGTGTTCCACTGTCTTGAATTCGCGCACGCGCACATGTGTATGTGCGCGTATGTTTTACCACCACACAGTGATCAATTAAAAAATATGTATGGTGACAAATAATTATAAGAGAAAGTGGGAGAGAAATAGAAATAAGAAAAGAGAGAGAATGAGGGGAGAAGAGAACCAGAGAGAGAGTTACCGTTCCTTGTATGCTCTTTTCTAGCGCCACTCGTTTGTGCCTCGTTTGTTCAGCAAACATCCAAGGACTCCACGCTCGCGCTCAGATATACAAGAAAATCTGGTTTCGTAAATTTCCTGGAAATGAAATCTTTAGCACGCTCTTCATGTCTCGCGCTACATCGGAAATATAGTTTCAGCTGCAGAAATGAGCTTCACTATGAGATTGTGAGTTTTCATAATTTAATATGTGATTTTCTCCGTGTTTCATTTTGAATCTAATAATTGAAACGGCAGCTGTCAAGGCAACGTGCCTTCCAATGGAACAACTTTGGAATGTAAGGGGTTGTTTGTTGTTTTGTTTGTTTGTTTGTTTGTTTGTAATGGAAAGGAAAAGAATGTAATTAATTAACTATGATATCAATATAAATAATAAATATGTTTTTTTTTAAATTAATTAATTCATCATCATCATGTGCCATACCGGTTGGCGTTGGCGATCATGTCCTTCAACAATCTAATATCTACCGTGCATCGTATCAGTTCTGTTGTTGACTGTTTTCCATGCCATGACACCAAGCTATCTAGTATTTTCTCTCTTTGTTTTCCGCGATCTCTCTTTCCTTTTATTTTGCCAGTTGTAACCAAGTATTCCAACTTTCATAAATTGTCATGATTAAGTCATAATATTTTAGTTAATTGCGGTGTAAGTTATAAAAAAATAAACACGGATTTGTTGTTACTCAACATCTCTTACAGTTTTGTCGTTACTCAACATCTCTTACAGTTTTGTTGTTACTCAACATCTCTTACAGTTTTGTTGTTACTCAACATCTCTTACAGTTTTGTTGTTACTCAACATCTCTTACAGTTTTGTTGTTACTCAACATCTCTTACAGTTTTGCTGTTAATTAGCATCTCTTACAGTTTTGTTGTTACTTAACATCTCTTATAGTTTTGTTGTTAATTAGCATCTCTTACAGTTTTGTTGTTACTTAACATCTCTTACAGTTTTGTTGTTAATTAGCATCTCTTACAGTTTTGTTGTTAATTAGCATCTCTTACAGTTTTGTTGTTAATTAGCATCTCTTACAGTTTTGTTGTTAATTAGCATCTCTTACAGTTTTGTTGTTACTTAACATCTCTTATAGTTTTGTTGTTACTCAACATCTCTTACAGTTTTGTTGTTAATTAGCATCTCTTACAGTTTTGTTGTTAATTAGCATCTCTTACAGTTTTGTTGTTAATTAGCATCTCTTACAGTTTTGTTGTTAATTAACATCTCTTACAGTTTTGTTGTTAATTAGCATCTCTTACAGTTTTGTTGTTAATTAGCATCTCTTACAGTTTTGTTGTTAATTAGCATCTCTTACAGTTTTGTTGTTAATTAGCATCTCTTACAGTTTTGTTGTTAATTAGCATCTCTTACAGTTTTGTTGTTAATTAGCATCTCTTACAGTTTTGTTGTTAATTAGCATCTCTTACAGTTTTGTTGTTACTTAACATCTCTTATAGTTTTGTTGTTACTCAACATCTCTTACAGTTTTGTTGTTAATTAGCATCTCTTACAGTTTTGTTGTTAATTAGCATCTCTTACAGTTTTGTTGTTACTTAACATCTCTTACAGTTTTGTTGTTACTTAACATCTCTTACAGTTTTGTTGTTAATTAGCATCTCTTACAGTTTTGTTGTTAATTAGCATCTCTTACAGTTTTGTTGTTAATTAGCATCTCTTACAGTTTTGTTGTTAATTAACATCTCTTACAGTTTTGTTGTTAATTAGCATCTCTTACAGTTTTGTTGTTAATTAGCATCTCTTACAGTTTTGTTGTTACTTAACATCTCTTATAGTTTTGTTGTTACTTAACATCTCTTACAGTTTTGTTGTTAATTAGCATCTCTTACAGTTTTGTTGTTAATTAGCATCTCTTACAGTTTTGTTGTTACTCAACATCTCTTACAGTTTTGTTGTTACTTAACATCTCTTACAGTTTTGTTGTTACTTAACATCTCTTACAGTTTTGCTGTTAATTAGCATCTCTTACAGTTTTCTTGTTACTTAACATCTCTTATAGTTTTGTTGTTAATTAGCATCTCTTACAGTTTTGTTGTTAATTAGCATCTCTTACAGTTTTGCTGTTAATTAGCATCTCTTACAGTTTTGCTGTTAATTAACATCTCTTACAGTTTTGTTGTTAATTAGCATCTCTTACAGTTTTGTTGTTAATTAGCATCTCTTACAGTTTTTCTGTTAATTAACATCTCTTACAGTTTTGCTGTTAATTAGCATCTCTTACAGTTTTGCTGTTAATTAACAACTCTTACAGTTTTGCTGTTAATTAGCATCTCTTACAGTTTTGCTGTTAATTAACATATCTTACAGTTTTGTTTTAGTTTTTGTTTATGTAAAGACGTACCGCAGTGATTGAAAGAGGAATTAGTTGAACTTGCCACCTTTCAATCTATATCGCATTATGTTACGATAAAAGGAGCCAACTATTAGTTGAACCACTGTTGTCATAGCAACCAGGGAGGTGTTTGCTGAAAAAAGCAAACTTATAGGCTCATACACATCGCAAAGTCAATAGATGTCGTTGTACGGTTGTAGTAGGTTTCATATACATAGACATTCAAGCTTATTTATTATTAACTCTACATGAGGTTATTATCTATTTAGTGGTAGAGATTTCAGAAACAACATTTTTATTATTTGTAAACATGAATTAGCATGTTTATATTTATCTAACCCTTAACATATTATATTTGAATTATTAGAGAATTTAAAAAAGGAATCAAATTTCACCAATACGAAGATGATACAAGGCATATATAAAGAATATATTTTGATGACAGTTTACACAAATCACATTGAGAGTGACGCATTGTGCGGCTAAATGTACATGACCGAAATCGGCATGGCGCATGGTGCGTCGCAACGTACTGAAAGAGTTAGTGGCTCGAATTACATGACCTGTATTATGTCAGACTGAATACGGTGGATGACTGTACATAGACATTTAACGCATCAACTGGGATATAGTTACATTATCAATTCTCATGCATTATTAGACTCGTGGCATTCGTTGCTTTCTCTAAATATCCGCCTCTGCTTTCTAGCTAAACCTGTACCATCCGTGCAAACTGTATCATTTATAACATGTAATTCCATAGGCGGTCCAGAAATAGACGCCGGCCTCAGGACGATATAGTCCCAGGTAGGCATCTTGCCGGTCTTAGAATCCGTAGTTTCCGTGTAGTGTAATCTAGTACCTAGCCTTGTATAATAATGGATACCTAGCCTTGTATAATAATGGCGAGTATACAATCAGAGCAGATATGTGTTCACTCTGCGCAGGTTAAAAGAATAATTGTTTACTTCTTTTTCTTCTTTCCTTCCTCATTTGCCTTTCAGCGTCGAGGGGAGATATAATTTGCGGTCTTTTGCTCTTCTGTTCGCCTCTGCTGCTGTTATGTTTCCTAGTGCTTCTAATATTCATCGATCCATTTTTTCGTGGTCGACCCTTGGGTCTGGTGTTCTCACAACGTCTGTTGAAGGCTCGTTGTGTTGTGTTTTGATCTCTCTGCCTTGTCACGTGGTCAAACCACTTTATCTGTTGTTTCCTTATATATTCTATGGTGAGGGCTATTTCTAGCTTTTTTTCCCCTCAGTTCTTCATCTCAGTAGAGGTTATTTTGCTTATTGTTCTTGCATCTAGGGTCCAGCTCTGGCATTGGTAGCACAACGTTGGGATGAAGATTGTATTGTATAGTGCTCGTTTTGCCTCCAGAGTTATTTCCTTGTTGGAAAATAGTGGTGATAACTGTCCAATGATTTGACAAACTTTGTTGCATCTTGATTCTATCTCTGCTGTTTACTTAAGAGTGGAAAAGAGTAAGCCAAACGCTACTCGGACACACATACTCGGGCACACATACTCGGGCACATATACTCGGACACACATACTCGGGCACACATACTCGGACACACATACTCGGGCACACATACTCGGACACACATTTGCAGAAATCTGTTCTAAAATGGACCACAGGCCGTGCTACGAAGTTCGTGCTTGAGCGTCAGGGTTCTTATCGATATTTTCAGTATTTTGAGGTAACGACCGGAACACCTATGGGTGTGCTTGGAGTGTAGCGTTGATGATCATGGCTCACATTTCCAGAGCCATCTTTGAACCAGGTGAAAGAAGACCTTATAAGGTAGGAACAAATGGCTCCCGCTTTGTGAATGTGGATGTGAATGTGGATGTGAATGTGAATGTGGATGTGAATGTGGATGTGAATGTCTTTCGCTCTTCACCGTTCACCCGCTAATTGGACGTAGATGCGCTGCGTCGCTAGTGTGCGACACAGCAGCGATATCTGCACCTTACAGCTCGACACACTCGTCTTCGGCATGGGTAGATTTTCTTCACCGTTTTGGCCCGCTCTTTTCGACTTTAACTGTCAAGTGCTTGCTTGTCATGTTTATATTATTAAGTAATTGTTGTAGATCTTTAGGATTTTCTGCTAGTAGTACAGTATTGTCAGCATATCTTAGGTTATTGATTATCTTTCCATTAATGTTTAGACCTGGTATCTCTGAGATGTTTTTAAAGATTTGCTCAGTGTATAGATTGAACAAGCTTGGTGATAGGATGCATCCTTGTCTTACTCTTCATTTTATATCCATGGGTGTAGAGTTCTCTTTATATTTTATTATTTCTGTTTGCTCCAGAATAGATTACATATTAGTCGTATGTCTGTGTCGTCTTAATGTATCTCCTTTAGGCAGTCTAAACGTAGCTGAAGAAGAAGAAGCAGAATTTAGGAAATGTCGAGTTCTGTAACGAGTTTGACACCTCGTATTAATGAGGCACTTGTTAACAACACACTTGTAAACATCACACTTATTAACATCACACTTATTAACATCACACTTGTAAACATCACACTTGTAAACATCACACTTATTAACATCACACTTATTAACATCACACTTGTAAACATCACACTTATTAACATCACACTTATTAACATCACACTTATTAACAACACACTTGTAAACATCACACTTATTAACAACACACTTGTAAACATCACACTTGTAAACATCACACTTATTAACATCACACTTATTAACAACACACTTGTAAACATCACACTTATTAACATCACACTTATTAACAACACACTTGTAAACATCACACTTGTAAACATCACACTTATTAACATCACACTTATTAACATCACACTTATTAACATCACACTTATTAACATCACACTTGTAAACATCACACTTGTAAACATCACACTTATTAACATCACACTTATTAACATCACACTTATTAACAACACACTTGTAAACATCACACTTGTAAACATCACACTTATTAACATCACACTTATTAACATCACACTTATTAACATCACACTTATTAACATCACACTTATTAACATCACACTTATTAACATCACACTTACTAACATCACACTTACTAACATCACACTTATTAACATCACACTTACTAACATCACACTTACTAACATCACACTTATTAACATCACACTTACTAACATCCCACTTATTAACATCACACTTATAAACATCACACTTATAAACATCACACTTATAAACATCACACTTATAAACATCACACTTATAAACATCACACTTATAAACATCACACTTATAAACATCACACTTATAAACATTGCACTTGTAAACATCATTCTTATTAACATCACACTTATTAATATCACACTTATTAACATCACACTTATAAACATCACACTTATAAACATCACACTTATAAACATCACACTTATAAACATTGCACTTATAAACATCACAGTAGTAGAATCATCATAATAATTTAGTGCGCGCATTTGCAATTGAAATGTGTTTACAAAATATCAATTTCAAATATGAATTCATTTATTTAACTCTCATGAAAAAAAGCGTACATTTTTACAGTACTAATGGAAGTGACATTTACAAACGAGGTTTTCATTTCGCTAATAAGTTCACCAGTCCCATTACCAGGAGTTTGAGCTCATTATACTGTATACCTTTCTATTTACGTGATCCGGAAGCTATCAACCGTACAGGGAATAGCGACGAATAGCAGCATGATCAAAGAGGCCATGTACAAGCAAGCATTTCGTGGAATTATAGGGATACAAAGAGAAACAGAGTGTTTAATCACAACACTATCATGGCGTGGCGTGCTTTAATAGTTTCATGATTCATGAATAATTGACGTATGCGTCACTTTTCCTGTGAATATTTCAACGTCTGTGAGGAAGAAAAGAGAACAATCATTGAAGGAAGAAATGAGAAATACAAGGGAAGAAATTATGATGATAACGGTAAAGATGGAACATGTTATAGAGTTCGTGTTGTTGATGAATCTATTGCTTAGTTAATGCTGTTGATATCGGTTACTTCTTTTCATCTATAGAGACATACATAACTCATCATCGTAGTTTTGAACAAAATATAACACAGTCTTTATTATTGACATCCACGCAAGTGAAAGTAGTAGTAGCAGTTGTAATAGTAGTAATAACAGTAGTACTAATAGTAGCAGTTGTAATAGTAGTAATAACAGTAGTACTAATAGTAGTAGTTATAATAATAGTAATAATAGTAGTAGTAGTAGTAGTAGGAGGAGGAGCAGCAGCAGTAGTAATAGTAGCAGTTGTAATAGTAGTAGTAGTAGTAGTAGTAGTAGTAGTAGTAGTAGTAGTAGTAGTAGTAGTAACAGCAGTAGCAGTAGTAATAATAGTAATACTAGTAGTAGTAGCAGCAATGGTAGTAAAATAGTAGTAGTAGTAGTAAGAATAGTAATAGTAGTAGTTATGGTAGTTATGGTAGTAATAATAGTAATGGTAATAACATTAGTAGTAGTAATTGTAGTACTAATAATAGTAGTAGTATTAGTAATAATAGTCTTAATAACAGTAGTAGCAAAAGTAGTAGTAATATAGTAGTGGCAATATTAGTAGTAATAGTTGTAGTAGTAGTAGTGCTAGTAGTAGTGGTAGTAGTTGTAGTAATATTAACAGTAGTAGTTATAGTAGTAGTAGTTATAGTAGTAGTAATAGTAGTAGTAGTTATAGTAGTAGTAGTTATAGTAGTAGTAGTTATAGTAGTAGTTATAGTAGTAGTAGTTATAGTAGTAGTTATAGTAGTAGTAGTTATAGTAGTAGTAGTTATAGTAGTAGTAGTTATAGTAGTAGTAGTTATAGTAGTAGTAGTTTTAGTAGTAGTAGTTATAGTAGTAGTAGTTATAGTAGTAGTAGTTATAGTAGTAGTAGTTATAGTAGTAGTAGTTATAGTAGTAGTAGTTATAGTAGTAGTAGTTATAGTAGTGTTAGTGGTAACAGAATAATAAGAGCAGATGAAGAGGAAAACATGTTGTGCTCAGATTTACGGTAATCAACCCAAAATGTGGTTTCATTTACAAATAAAATAATTGTTTGTCCTTTATTTTCACAGAAACAACTTTAAGAAAGTCAAGGCCACCGGAAATGTCCAACATCTAAACACTTGAGAGTTGGGCGGGGTGGCTGTGAGAACAACTTCTGACAGATCAACCTTTTTTTTTTATTGAAGAAATCTTTTTTTTTTTCATCGCTTGCCTTTCAGCGTCGAGGGAGAATTCCAAACAATATGAGAGAATTGCGAGACAGATGAACAACTTTATGGGAGAAGTTGATATAACAGTCTGAGAGAATTCTGTGACAGATGAACAACTTTATGGGAGAAGTTGATATAACAGTCTGAGAGAATTCTGTGATAGATGAACAACTTTATGGGAGAAGTTGACATAACAGTCTGAGAGAATTCTGTGACAGATGAACAACTTTATGGGAGAAGTTGATAAACAGTCTGAGAGAATTCTGTGATAGATGAACAACTTTATGGGAGAAGTTGACATAACAGTCTGAGAGAATTCTGTGACAGATGAACAACTTTATGGGAGAAGTTGATATAACAGTCTGAGAGAATTCTGTGACAGATCAACAACTTTATGGGAGAAGTTGATATAACAGTCTGAGAGAATTCTGTGACAGATGAACAACTTTATGTGAGAAGTTGATATAACAGTCTGAGAGAATTCTGTGACAGATGAACAACTTAATGGGAGAAGTTAACATAACAGTCTGAGAGAATTCTGTAACACTTACACATCATTATGAGAGAAGTTAACATAATAGTCTGAGAGAATTCTGTGACAGATGAACAACTTAATGGGAGAAGTTAACATAACAGTCTGAGATAATTCTGTAACACTTACACATCATTATGAGAGAAGTTAACATAACTGTATGAGAGACGTTATTGACAAACTACCAATCTGTGACGTCGTCATCTCAGAGAGATTGGTAGACCGATATTTTAATGAGCAAACCACATCCTGCTGGCTACTCTAGAGCTATTGAATTACTTGTGGGCTGTCATCATTGCACTCCGAGCATGCCCATAGGTGCTCAGATTCCCTCCTCTGCATATCCCGCAGCGTCCAGCGATTGACGACTCCAGTTCTGTGTTTGTTGATAAGCGCTAGAATTATGAACAACATTATTTCGTGGAATTGAGAAGCTGGTGTTTTACGAGAGTATGCAAATAGCAGTCAAGGTCATTCAAAAAGTTGACGTAGTTTCTGCAGAAAATTCTTCACTCCTTTCTGGTAAATCAATTTGGTGAAATGAGAGAAGTATGAGCCGTTGGTATCAATTTGGTGAAATGAGAGAAGTATGAGCCGTTGGTATCAATTTGGTGAAATGAGAGAAGTATGAGCCGTTGGTATCAATTTGGTGAAATGAGAGAAGTATGGGCCGTTGGTATCAATTTGGTGAAATGAGAGAAGTATGGGCCGTTGGTATCAATTTATTACAATTTCTAATGTGCGAGAATTTTAAAGTATATTTAACATGATGAACGATGGCGCTGGATAGGACACACACTGCGGAAGCCAACTGAGAGTATTACACAACAGGCCCTTTTTGGAATCCCCAGAGGAAAAGACGAAGAGGAAGGCCAAAGAATTCTTGAAGAAGACAGATGGAAGCAGAGATGAAGATGATGGGGAAGACATGGAATGATCTTAAAAGAATGGCAAGAAACAGAACGACTTGTAAAGTGTTTGTTGAAGACCTATGCTCCACAGGGAGTTGAAAGGTAGAATAAGACCTAACATCACGAGGGATATGAACGATGCCAGGGCTGGATTGGAGGTTAGGCCAAATAAGCTAAAGTTTGGAACCTCAATATTCAAGAGGGCCCCAAATTTGTTTATATTGGGGTTTGTTATAGAGACCTTCTGGTGTTAATTATTTTTTTTTCAGGGGCCTCAAATCTTCATTTAGTTTAGGGCCTTACCAAGTCTAAATCGGTCCTGAACAATGTAGGGTTAAAGGCTTTAAAAATATAATTGAATCGCCACGAGAAACAATCCAGTTACAGGAGAGAAGCTGAATGTATATTTCAATGTTATGAGAGATATGGGTGATGTTATATGAGGCATATATGAGTGATGTTATACGAGGTAGAAATGGGTGCTGTTATATGAGACATATATGGTGATGTTATATGAGGCATATATGAGTGATGTTATACGAGGTAGAGATGGGTGCTATTATATGAGACATATATGGTGATGCCATATGAGACAGAGATGTGTGATGTTATATGAGACATATATGGTGATGCCATATGAGACAGAGATGTGTGATGTTATATGAGACATATAAAGCAAAGTAATAACATCAAACGATGTCCAGGAATTGCAGTGATCAAGATAAGTTTGGTTCACTTTCAAGTAATGGAACGTGTTTTCATAATTCCTCGATAATAGAATCCAGTGTTCACCATGAACATGGCGATAGAGCGGATCTAATTCGTGATTTAACTTTAAACTTATTTACTGTTACATTTCATGTGATAGCCTTTTTGTTTATTCTCCTCTCCAAATGTGTGCAACCAAGTCTAAGAATCTTCCTGATGAGTCTATCACTTCCAGGATTTATTCAGAATTTATCTTGGGGTATCGTTCGCATCGATACCCTTTGGTTCCGCGAGCCTTTGATGGCCAGGGAGAGCGGCTGTAAATTACTGCATTTTATCAGCCAGATTGCCATTTTGAGTGGCCAAACCACTGTTTCTGGCCTCACTATTAATAATTATTTAGCAGTTTCGTTTCCTATATTATTTAAGAGCTTAATGACGCCCGTTAAAACGCTTTCTGTGTGATTTTTGTGTGGGCTTTCTGGTCAGTTTTCAACATCGGCGATATCTTCTTAAGTATTGACAACGAGAAGCCATGCCTTTCACTACTTGTCACCTCAACGTATATTCTTTAGCTGAGGCTTTGGTTATTCTACTAACTTCTATTACCGTGACAACTCTCAATCTAAAGTTGGTGTTTCATATTTGGGGGAAGATTAAAGTACATCCTACAGACTCAGAAATGCCAATGGACAACACAATAGGGCGCTCGGATGATGCCAGCCGTGTTTCTGGGTTTTCCAAAATGCAGAATGGATCGATTATTTTTTCTATAGCGGACGAGCCAACAGCGTCCCAAATGGTTTTTACAACCAATAGTTACCAGGATAATTCGAACCACGATAAATATAAACAGATTTGCCTTCCTAAGATGTTCGTCCCTTGTTCTTCACGTCATCTTCGACAAATTCATGACCTTGACACACAGATTCGAACATCTGATCATCGACAAGTGAGATTTAACGTCGCTTCAACGAACCGATTGTCGACAATTTCAAAATCGAAAATTCGACATCACAACCGACCCAGAAGACCTAGATCCAGTGTCCGAAAAATGGCGGTGACCTTAATTGTTCTAACGATATGGAACTCTGTGGCTTACCTTCCGTTCATGGTGTGTCTGATCATGGCTGTGGCTGAGAGGGGTAAGAAGGTCTCTCAGAGTCTCAAGTTGGTCAGTGACGTTGGAGGTTTGATCATCCGCTTGTCCGCAATAGGAAATACTTTTATCTACGCTTGGAGGTTCATTAGATGGGGACCTGTGTGTTCTAAGGTGCAACATCGCTGTCCATGTTGTGCGTGAGGTTTTCTCTCCTGTTTGAATATTTGAGTAATGTAATTACGTTTTGTTGAGTTTGTTGAAAGAATAATTCATTTTTTTGCACACTTTAATTAAGTTTGGGGGTTATTTGGTTATTTGGTTATGGAAGGCCCCAGTATCACTGCAAACGAATTAAAATCCAAAATTGCTCAACCGCCCGTGCCAGTGGAATCATCAGAATTAATATCTCATCTCCCAAACAAAGAAATGTAACTGTAGTCCCTATCGTAGTAGTCTCAGCATACGCCAAAAGACATAAGGCTAAACCGCGCAGAAAGTGAACACAGCCAACTGTTCCCTGTCATACGATATCATCATTCATCGTAAACAATTGGAATATCGAAACATGATCAAGACGGATGAGACACGCAGCTCACGGTGTGCACAGAGCACTTAACTCAGTAGCTCCTGCAACAAGCCGGACTTGGAATATGAGGAAACTGCAACAAGGAACACTTTTCATGCATAGCCTTCAATTGTTCCCGCCGCCTATCAACAATATACCGGAAGTTCACGTCCTCTTGAACATGATTATCGTCGTATTTTTAAAAAAAAATGTATAGCGCTTGATGATGTTAGGCCATCGTTGTTGACTCCAATTCAGGAACATATAGACACTCAGTTAGTCGTCAGATTATTCCCGTCGCACATCAAACAATAGACCGTAAGATTATCTTATCGCCGGTCTAGAGATGTACGGTGAGCCATTACGACGACGTAGCACACAAAAATGTCGTACACACAATTTCGCTCCCTTTAGATTCCTGATTACTCTAGTGAAAGCAGCCTACGACGAACAAAACACAGTGCAAATTTCCTAAAGAGATAAAACTGCAGCTGACGAAGTACTTTACATTAATGAGTAACATGGAAATATCTTGCGTCAAGGAATTCCAACAACGGCCATGAACAGCACCAATGTGACGTAAAGCGCAGATCAAGTCTAGACTTTGGAGGGTCGCATTCACAACACTTGATTTGTCAAAACTGGACTGTTGCCGGCGTACGACTTGCTTTTGCGGCGCAGATGTAATAAATAGATCATCATTTTTACTTTAACGCAGAAAAGTGCAATGGAGAACCGAAATTAATCAGATCCCGAATGCACTTTCTGCAGCGATTGAGAGGACGTGACCTGGATCCACCATCTTTACAACGGAAGTCCACAAGTCGAATGTTAATAATAACACTCATTTCAATAAATGCCTAGAACACCCAACGATTTATGCAATGCCACTCAAGTTTGGGGGATCGATTCAAGACGCCGGCCTCGAGACAGAGTGGTTGTGAGTTTAAATCACGGCTGGACCAATTGGGATATTTATTTATGATTTCTATCTGCGGCAACCACCTCTGATCTCAGCAGCGAGACCCGGTTTGAAACGTCAGTTACTCATGGACAGAAAAAAATAATCAGCTCTCTCGCCGAGATTGAGCAACTCGTCCAGAACAGAACCGTGTGACAAGACACAATGTAGGTCATGTGTAAGGTCTGACAGTTGAACGTCGTCGGACATACGAGGACGGATAGACATGATAGACAGACAGACAGACAGACAGACATACAGACAGACAGACAGACAGACAGACAGACAGACAGACAGACAGACAGACAGACAGACAGACAGACAGACAGATAGATAGATAGATAGACAGACAGACAGACAGACAGATTAGATAGATAGATAGATAGATAGATAGATAGATAGATAGATAGATAGATAGATAGATAGATAGATAGATAGATAGATAGATAGATAGATAGATAGATAGATAGATAGATAGATAGATAGATAGATAGATAGATAGATAGATAGATAGATAGATAGATAGATAGATAGATAGATAGATAGATAGATAGATAGATAGATAGATAGATAGATAGATAGACAGACAGACAGACAGATTAGATAGATAGATAGATAGATAGATAGATAGATAGATAGATAGATAGATAGATAGATAGATAGATAGATAGATAGATAGATAGATAGATAGATAGATAGATAGATAGATAGATAGATAGATAGATAGATAGATAGATAGATAGATAGATGTAAGATAAGACGTCAACCACTGTATAAGAAAGACCCCGGTTCGAATCCAGCCACAGGAGATAGAAATTGCTCTCTCGGCTTCTTCGTGGCGTTACCATTCCCCGGCCTCTTGATACTGAGATCCGATGTCTGGCCATTTCGTGTTATTGAGAGAAAAAAAAGAAAGCTCCGTGTACACTCTGCGCACGGTAAAGAATCCTTAAGGATGGACAAGAGGAGGTCAAAATGGTCGCTATTTAAGCAACGTTGTTAAAGAATTACACCTATCCATGCCGAAGACAGATATACCGGGCCGAAAAAAAAACGCAAACATCGCTGCTTGTCGTTAACTAGAGACGCAACGCATCTACGCTCACTTAAGGAGTGAACGCGTTGAAGAGTAGGAAGGTGCATATGTTAGATTTAACTAGTGAAATATACAAATATTTATGTCAGAAATTGATTGTAGTCGCCACAAGTCACAGCACATGATGATGATGATGACCTACTCTCTTGGAACCTGTCGATGGATTTCCCCCACGTCACCACCACGCTACCTACTGCACATGACCACAGATCGAAGTGTAATCACGGCGTCTCTGATTAAACTCACAGCATAAATGGGAAACTACTCACAGGAACTTGTATAAATAATGGCAAATCATTAACCGAGATACCCAATGAGAGCTTTTAATGCAGTGGTCGTCAAACTGTGCTCCGCATGCGGGCTCCGCGGACATTATTACCATCATCATCAAGTGTCATGCCCGGCGTAGGTGATGTTTCTCCACAAACCTCTACCCACAGTGCAACTCATCAACTTTCCCGTTGTTGTACTACAATGATAACTATTTTAGTACGGAACGTTTTTACCAATCTAACTGTAGAGATTTCAGAGACACAATTGTTCATGATTTTAAATATTAATCTACATGTTTATTTTCTATCTAACATTTAACATATTATATATGAATTTTTTTAGATAATTAAACGAGGAATTAGATTTCACCAATACCAAGATGATACAAGATAAATAACAAGAATACGGTCTGATGACGGTTTACACTCATGAAATTGAGAGTGACGCACTGTGCGGCTAAACGTACATGACCGAAGTCGGTATCTATCTATCTATCTATCTATCTATCTATCTATCTATCTATCTATCTATCTATCTATCTATCTATCTATCTATCTATCTATCTATCTATCTATCTATCTATCTATCTATCTATCTATCTATCTATCTATCTATCTATCTATCTATCTATCTATCTATCTATCTATCTATCTAGCTGTCTGTCTGTCTGTCTGTCTGTGACGGACCCGTGACCGACCCATAGGGCATAGACCCAGATATTCTATAGATTAGAAACCTAAGCTAAGAGTCTGTCTAATTTTATTTCTCTATATCGCCCGAGATCTAACTTTTCCCTCTTCCCATGGGAGCTTTGTAAAACAAGAATACCCAGAAGTAGACAAGAAGGCCCTACGAGTTTTAATTCTTTGTGCGACCACCAACTTATGTGAGACCAGGTTTTCAGCATTGGCAGTCATCAAAACTAAATACAGATCACATGTGGACGCTGAGAGAGAGAGATTAGAATAGCAATTTCCAAACTTGTGCCCAGATTTGAAGATCTAATGAGGATGATACAAGCTCATTCTTCCCACTGACTTTGTTACAGGATACAAATATCACAATGTCAGTTCAGTCAGTTTTTTATATATTTTTAAAAATTTCAGTTACAAAAATGACACGTCTTCTACTTCGTTCCTTCCTAATTTGCCTTTCAGCGTCGATGGGAAATATAAATTGTGGTCTGTAGCTCTTCTGTTCGCCTCTGCTGCTGTTATGTTTCATAGTTTCTAATATTCCGTCAATCCATCTTTTTCATGGTCGGCGCTTGGGTCTGGTGTTCTCGCAACGTTTATTGAAGGCTCGTTGTTTTATGTTTTGATAACAATTACATTGATCTATTTAATGTATACCCAAAACGTTAGTTTATTTACCTCCGCAGTCAATATAACATAGTATTATACTATAATATAACACAATACTATAATATAACACAATATAGCATTTGGTTTAATAAGCCGTTAAAATTATATTAAAATATGTTTTTTTTTTAACATTGTTGATATTTTTTTTTTTTCGTTCGCCAGCTTTTACCTCTGAGGAAGTCCCTAGAGACTATGAACTGAATTTTGCGAGTTAATCCATCTTTCCCTGACAGCCGTGTGCACAGGGGTCCCTCGCCGCACAGGCAGATAACTCCGACTTCGGAGGTACTCATATTTTATTCCGTCGATGAGTAATTGACATTTCAAGCCGGGCCTCGCTGCTGAGACCAGGGGTGGTTGCCGCAGAGAGAAATCATAAATAAAAATCCCAACCAACCGGGATTTGAACCCACAACCTCTCTGTCTCGAGGTCGGCGTCTTGCCTCGAGACCAACCAGTCCCCTACATTGTTGATATAAGGAACTACCGCGGCGATGTCTGGTTAAGAGTGGGGACTCCATTGATGGAAACAGTTTGAAGACCGCTGTGTTAATGGATTCTCAGACTTTCTCATGCATTTCTTGATTATGAAAGGAATTTAAACAGTTTCTGAACAAACAAGAACTGCTTATTTGAGCTTCATTGCACATTGCATCATCAGAATAATTAAATAATGGATTGTTTGTATTATTTGCTTGCTTTTGTTAATCGCTTTGCTGTAAAGATGGTGTGTGTACTTTCTCCATTGTCGTGTGGGATTAGAATTGTCGGGGACATTTCTAGAATGTTTCTTCTTTTCATTTTTGTTTCTGTTTGTTTAATTGTTCTTCTCTACTGCTACTTTTATTTTCATAATCATCATCATTATTATTACCATCATCATCATCGTCGTCGTCAGCATCACCATCATGATTATTATCATCATCACCATCATCATCATCGTCATTATCATCATCATCATCATTATTATCATCACTATCATTACCATCATCTTCGTCATCATCATCATTATTATCATCATCACCACCATCCTTCTTCCTATTCTTTTTCTCCTTACTTCTTTTTTTCATTCGTTTCTTTCTTCTTTTTCCACAATTTTTTTGTCTTCTTCCCTATCTTCTAATTCCGCCTCCTTTTCAGAACTATTTCCTTCCCCCTTTTCTCCCTTATATTTATATTATTATTCTTTCAAACAAAAACTGATATCTTACTACTCCTCCAGGAAACCCTCACTAAGATCATCATTATCATGTCAGATATTTCGTTTCAAAAACTTCTATTGTATATTACCATTGTTTTAAAAGCGCCAGATCTATCAGGGGCAGTATATATATGACCCTTCACAAGACATTGTTTTCGGACTCTCAAAGAAACCTTTGAACCATGGACTCGCTTTCCACAATGAGACTTCCATTTGTTTTCTGCTGCCATAAAAGCATACATTTTCTTCGCATTAATCATTTTTGTTTCTTTCACTTGTTCTGCAGTGGCGTAGCTGTGTTCTGCGAAGAAAAACTCCCGTCACAATCATTATCCTCTTCTTCTTCATCTCTTCCTTATTAATTTGCCTTTCAGCTTCTAAGGGAGTTATAGTTTGGGGTCGTTTTCTCTTCTGTTGGACTATCCTGTTCCCGACTGGACTACCGACGTTCGGACAACCACTGGACTACCGATGTTTGGACAACCACTGGACTACCGATGTTTGGACAACCACTGGACTACCGATGTTTGGACAACCACTGGACGAGCGACGTTTGGACAACCACTGGACTACCGACTTTCGGACAACCACTGGACTACCGACTTTCGGACAACCACTGGACTACCGACTTTCGGACAACCACTGGACTACCGACTTTCGGACAACCACTGGACTACCGACTTTCGGACAACCACTGGACTACCGACTTTCGGACAACCACTGGACTACCGACTTTCGGACAACCACTGGACTACCGACTTTCGGACAACCACTGGACGAGCGACGTTCGGACAACCCGTGTTCGATTCCCGCTGGGAGCAGTGTGAATTGTACTCGTGGTTGGAAAAGAAAAATACCCCCACGGTCGACCCAGCCGTTGGCAGAAATGGGTACCAGGGTATTACCCTGGGAAGGTGAGGAATGTCACCGCGCATCTGAGTTTCGATGCTTGAGGCGACACTATACAGAAGTCTCTGAACATTTCTGGATAGGCGGTCGAGCACATATGGGTGGAAACTCGCGTGCTAAAACGCCGGTTCAAGACTCGTACTTGACCTTGACCTACCTTATGCTGTTGTTATATCTCCTTCTTTCCTAACTCATTTGCCTTTCAGCTTCTAGGGAAGATATAGCTTGGAGTCTCTTGCTCATCTATTGGACTATCCAGTTGTTAAATTCCCTTCTTCCTCTTTTTTCCTTTCTCATTTGTCTTTCAGCGTCAAGGGGAGATATAATTTGAGGTTTTTTGCTTTTCTTTTTGTCCCTGCTGCTGTTATATTTCCTAGTGTTTCTAATTTTACGTCAACCCATCTTTTTTCGTGGTCGGTCTTTGCTCTTGATTTCTCGCAATGTTTATTGAAGGCACGTTGTGTTGTGTTTTGATCGTTATGCCTTGTCACGTGGCTAACCTATTTTATTTGTTGTTTTTTTATGTATTATATGACGGAGGCTATTCCTAGCTTTTTTCTCAGTTCTTCATTTCTGATCTTATCTCTCAGGCAGTTTCCTGTCATTCGTCTGACACATTTCATCTCAGTAAAGGTTATTGTTCTTTTAATTTTTTTTTTCACACGCACCGTGTACTATGATATCCCCCGCCATGGAGGCAGACATTCTCCGACTTAAAAAGGTACCCTATTTTTGATTCCCTGATTATCGCCTCGGAAATGTCTCTCTACACTAATATTAATTTATTATTATATGTTTTTCGGTCCTATTATATGGTTGTGAAACATGGAGAACAAAATTGACAATCACAAAGATACAGACTTTCATAAATGGATGCTTACGCAGAATAAAAGGATGGAAATGGCAGGACAAAATCACTAACATAGAATTATGGAAATGTACCAGTCAAATACGGGGCCGCGATAGCTCAGTGGTTAGTGAACTGGACTACAAAGGACAAGAGGTAGGGTTCGATCCCAACCGACGGCTTCCGGGTTCACTCAGCTTTTAATGGGTACCTGCATTTTTTCAGGGAAAGTGAAGCGGCACGGGCGTAATACCGACCACATTACCCCAAAAATCATGTGCCGAAGGTCTGTAAAATATACGGTCACTAACACCATATTCCCTATACGCCACTTGGCGTGACGGGGGGTACTTTACTTCTTTTTTTTTTACAAGTCAAATACCAGTGGATAAAGAGATGCATCGAAGACGATGGCGCTGGATAGGACACCCACTACGGAAGCCACCTGAGAGTATTACACAACAGGCCCTTTTTTTGGAATCCCCAGGGGAAAAGACAAAGAGGGAGACCAAGGAATTCTTGGAGAAGACAGATAAAGGCAGAGAAGAAGATGGTGGGGAAGACATGGAATGATCTTAATTAACAGAATGGCAAGAAACAGAATGACTTGGAAAGTGTTTGTTGAAGACCTATGCTCCACTGGGAGCTAAAAAGGTAGAAGAAGAAGAATTATATGTCTCCTACCATAATTTTGTATCGTCGAGGGTTTTGACTATTTTTGGTATATTCTTTGCCTGGAAAGCGATCATTTTTTATTACCTGCTCTCTACGATTTTAAACTGCCAAGAGTTCTTTAACGTGCACAGAATACACATGTGGCCTTCTGATGCTTTGCCGTTATCCGAGAGGGCCAAACATCGGATCCCTCTACCCAACGACCAGGGGTGGAGTAAAGCCACGGATTTGTTGTGATGGGAATAGAGAGGGCCAAACTTCAGATCCCTCTACCCAACGACCAGGGGTGGAGTAAAGCCACGGATTTGTTGTGATGGGAATAGAGAGGGCCAAACATCGGATCCTTCTACCCAACGACCAGGGTGGAGTAAAGCCACTGATTTGTTGTGATGGGAATAGAGAGGGCCAAACTTCGGATCCCTCTACCCAACGACCAGGGGTGGAGTAAAGCCACGGATTTGTTGTGATGGGAATAGAGAGGGCCAAACTTGGGATCCCTCTACCCAACGACCAGGGGTTGAGTAAAGCCACGGATTTGTTGTGATGGGAATAGAGAGGGCCAAACTTGGGATCCCTCTACCCAACGACCAGGGGTGGAGTAAAGCCACGGATTTGTTGTGATGGGAATAGAGAGGGCCAAACATCGGATCCTTCTACCCAACGACCAAGGGAAGAGTAAAGCCACGGATTTGTTGTGATGGGAGTCGAACTCGGTACTTTCTTATCCAGAACTGAACGTTTACCCCTAGACCAACCAGCCAGGCGCTAGCGAGGCATGAATGAGCACGCATTATAATACAATACACGCCTTTCATCGATCATAGAAAATTTATTCTGGCTCGTCCGGGGCGTTACAAACGGTCAGACCTGCCACTGCCTCCTCGTGAATTTAATAAATTAAATATTGTCAAAAGAAAATAAAAGTTCTGGGTATTTTTGTCTTTGTACAACACCACGCTGAAACCTTTTTGGCTTCATCCGAAAGGGGACAAATGTAGTCAATCTGCCTGGATTGTTTCGTTGGTATTTCATTTATTTATTTTACAGCTAGAAACATCACAAATAGATGCTCTCTTTGTTCTGGGGATGATTAAAGGATTCGTAATGACAAAACCTGATTAGGGACACGTCCTTTAAACCCCCTGCCCCCACCCCCACCCCCACCCCCACTTCAACCCCTTTTTTTTATTTCTCTCAGGCTTCTCGTGCAATTAAAAAAAAATGCTTTTTATGCATGAAGATTGTCGGATTGTGTAGTTCATGAAGATTGTGGGATTGTGTAGTTCATGAAGATTGTGGGATTGTGTAGTTCATGAAGATTGTGGGATTGTGTAGTTCATGAAGATTGTGGGATTGTGTAGTTCATGAAGATTGTGGAATTGTGTAGTTAATGAAGATTGTGTAGTTCATGAAGATTGTATAGTTCATGAAGATTGTGGGATTGTGTAGTTCATGAAGATTGTGTAGTTCATGAAGATTGTATAGTTCATGAAGATTGTGGGATAGTGTAGTTCATGAAGATTGTGGGATTGTGTAGTTCATGAAGATTGTGGGATAGTGTAGTTCATGAAGATTGTGTAGTTCATGAAGATTGTGTAGTTCACGAAGATTGTGGGATAGTGTAGTTCATGAAGATTGTGGGATTGTGTAGTTCATGAAGATTGTGGGATTGTGTAGTTCATGAAGATTGTGGGATAGTGTAGATCATGAAGATTGTGGGATTGTGTAGTTCATGAAGATTGTATGATTGTGTAGTTCATGAAGATTGTGTGATTGTGTAGTTCATGAAGATTGTGGGATTGTGTAGTTCATGATGATTGTTAGATTGTGTAGTTCATGAAGATTGTGGGATTATATAGTTCGTGAAGATTATGGGATTGTGTAGTTCGTGATAATTGTGGGATTGTGTAGTTCATGAAGATTGTGGGATTGTGTAGTTCATGAAGATTGTGGGGTTGTGTAGTTCTAGAAGATTGTGGGATTTTTGTAATCCATGAAGATAGTGGGATTGTATAGTTCATGAAGTTTGTGGTATTTTGTAGTTCATGAAGATTGTGTAGTTCTAGAGGATTGTGAGATTGTGTAGTTCATGAAGATTGTGAGATTATGTAGTTCTAGAGGATTGTGAGATTATGAAGTTCTAGAAGAATATTGCATTGTGTAGTTTATGAAGATTGCAGAATTGTGTAGTTCATGAAGATTGTAAGATTGTGTACTTCATGAAGAATGTGGGATTATGTAGTTCTAGAAGATTGTGGGATTTTGTATTTCTAGAAGATTGTAAGATTTTGTAGATCTAGAGGATTGTGTAGTTCATGAAGATTGGGAAATTGTTTAGTTCTGGAAGATTGTGGAATTGTGTAGTTCATGAAGATTGTGTAGTTCATTAAGATTGTGGGATAGTGTAGTTCATGAAGATTGTGGAATTGTGTAGTTCATGAAGATTGTGGGATTGTGTAGTTCTGGAGAATTGTGACATTATGTAGAACTAGTGGATTGAGGGATTTTATAGTTCATGAAGATTGTGTGATTGTGGAGTTTCAGAAGATTGTAAGATTGTGTAGTTCTAGAAAATATTGTGGGATTCTGTAATTGTAGAGGATTGTGAGATTGTGTAGTTCATGAAGATTGTGGGATTGTGCAGTTCTAGAGGAATGTGGGATTGTGCAGTTCTAGAGGATTGTGTAGTTCTAGAAGATTGTGTATTTCATGGAGATTGTGGGATTGTGTATTTCATGAAGATTGTGAGATTTTGTAATTCATGAAGATTGTGGGATTGTGTAGTTCTAGAAGATTGTGGGATTTTTGTATTCCAAGAAAATTGTGGGATTGTGCAGTTCAAGAAGATTGTGGTATCTTGTTGTTCATAAAGTTTGCGAGATTGTGTAGTTCTAGTGCATTGCGAGATTGTTTAGTTCTAGAGGATTGTGGGATTGTGTAGTTCATGAAGAATGTGGGATTGTGTAATTCATGAAGATTGTGGGATTGTGTAGTTCTAGAAAATTGTGAGATTGTGTAGTGTTAGATGATTGTGGGATTTTGTAGTTCATGAAGATTGTTGGATTGTGTAATTCATGAAGATTGTGTGATTGTGTAGTTCTAGATGATTGTGGGATTATGTAGTTGTTTAGGATTGTGGGATTATATAGTTCTAGATGATTGTGGGATTGTGCAGTTCTAGAAGATGGTGGGATTGTGTAGTTCTGGAGGATTGTGAGATTGCGTAGTTCTGGATGATTGTGGGATTGTGTATTTCAAGAGGACTGTGAGATTGTTTAGAATATTAAGGGTAGGTGTTGGTTTGTATACATCTAAAATATTGATGATTTGAAGTAATGATGGTTTGAAATATTTATGGTTTAAAGTATTGATGGTTTGTGAAGATCTGAAATGTTGATGGTTTGAAATGTTGATCTTATGAATTATTGATGGTTTGTGTAGGTCTAAAATGTTGATCTTTTGAATTATTGATGGTTTGTGTAGGTCTCAAATGTTCATGGTTTGAAGTATTGATGGTTTGTGTAGGTCTAAAATGTTGATCTTTTGAATTATTGATGGTTTGAAGTATTGATGGTTTGAAGTATTGATGGTTTGAAGTATTGATGGTTTGAAGTGTCGATAGTTTGTGTAGATCTGAAATGTAGAGTATTTCTTTATAAGGTAAAGAAACCTACGTCTTCTGGTATGTTCGTTCTGTGGGAAGTTGATCTATTTTCAAGTCACGACGATAAGATGTATTAATACTTCTGTTTGTAATTTATTCGTGCTGATTCAAGACTCAGTGGAATGTGTGGTCATCAGATAGGACGCCGACCTGTGAATAGGAAAGTCCCATGTGTATAATAAATCATCATCATGTACCATACCGACTGGCGTAGCCGATCATGTCCTTCCACAATCTTCTACCCACCTTGCATCGTATCAGTTTTGTTGTTGACTGTTTTCCATGCCATAACATCAAGCTATCTAGTATTTTCTCTCTTTGTCTTCCGCTATCTCTCTTTCACTGCATTTTGCCAGTTGTAACAAATTTTTCCAACTTTCCTCTTCTCATGATGTGCCCGAAAAATATTGGTTGTTTCTTTCTCATGTTTTTTGTAGCTCCTTTTCTGTGTTGACCTCTTTGAGAATTTCCTCATTGGTGTTTTTAGCTGTCCAGGGAACTTTTTTCTAAGAAATCCCATCTCTGTGGCCTCTAATCGTCTTTTCATTAGTTTGTCTACTATGACGTCACATGGGGCTTGTACTTTTTTCGACACGAATCTCTATTCTTGGCGAGATGTTCGATCTTATATAATGAGTTTATGCCTGACAACTTTGCTTCTCTTATAAGTGTTCTTTTTTTAGTGCAGGTCTTCCTCTTTTTTAAGTATCCTGATGTTTCCCATAGAAGAGCCTGTTTTGGAATTCTTCTAGTCTCTTCTCAACATATGTCTGATATATGTCCATCTTCTCTTCCTAATTGTATATGAGATCATTGGTTGCTTGACCATTTCTCTTATCTCTATATTAGTCTTTAATTCATTCCAGTGTATATGAGATCGTTGGTTGCATGGCCATTTCTCTTATCTCTATATTAGTCTAGAATTCATTCCATTGTAGATGAGATCGTTGGTTGCATGGCCATTTCTCTTATCTCTATATTAGTCTTTAATTCATTCCATTGTAGATGAGATCGTTGGTTGCATGGCCATTTCTCTTATCTCTATATTAGTCTTGAATTCACTCCATTGTATATGAGATCGTTGGTTGCATGGCCATTTCTCTTATCTCTATATTAGTCTTGAATTCATTTCATGGTCGCACTTTATCTATCTACTTATAATTCCAGAATCGATCTTGACAGTAGCTGTCAGGTTAGCATGATGCCATTTTTGTTAAGTTCGATCAGCAATTACAGCAAACAGAGTACTAGAAGGTAAACACATGCCACACGATTAAACGGTTTACCTATTGGACGAGTGACATTGACGGTAAGGCTAACGGGTGGCCATTAGTTAAGTAAACAAAACAATGTACTAGACCTGGTGTTTGGCCTTCACCTTAGCCACTTATTAAATAAAATGGATTATTTCAAAGAAAGGAGGCGAAGGCGCGCCTCACAGCAGCAGAACTGGAAGTTGTCAGCGACCCACAGCTGATGGCTTGCGCCTGGATTGGTGAACCACAACAATTTAGACCCTGCTCCATCTCTACGTGGCGCCTCCAGTAACAGACTAATCCGTATGGCCATGTGAGTAGGGATCGAAGAGGGAAAACAACCCGGTACTCAAAAATGTCGTGCTGAAGACACGCCCACTTAACGTCCTTTTAAGGGCAGATGACGAAGAGATGCACTCCTTTAGTCATCAGGCAAACGCAATCAAGGAAGCAAACGTTTCTAAGAAAAAAATTGTATTCACTATAATCTTTAAGTGACAATCCGGCACAAGACATTCTCTAGCATCACAAAGAAGTGTGTCACACAGAGCACATCCATTCCTACCTATTGAAATCAGTGCCAAACATTATCGCTTACAAAGAAACGTGTCACACAGAGTGTATTCATTGCTATCTTGTGCTATCAGTGCCAGACATGATCGCTTACAAGGAAACGTGTCACACAGAGTGTATTGATTGCTATCTTGTGCTATCAGTGCCAAACATGATCGCTTACAAAGAAACGTGTCACACAGAGCACATCCATTCCTACCTTGTGCTATCAGTGCCAGACATGTTCGCTTACAAAGAAACGTGTCACACAGAGTGCGTTCATTGCTATCTTGTGCTATCAGTACCAGACATGTTCGCTTACAAAGAAACGTGTCACACAGAGTGTATTCATTGCTATCTTGTGCTATCAGTACCAGACATGTTCGCTTACAAAGAAACGTGTCACACAGAGTGCGTTCATTGCTATCTTGTGCTATCAGTGCCAGACATGTTTGATTACAAAGAAACGGGTAACACAGAGTACATTCATTCCTACCTTGTGCTATCAGTGCCAGACATGTTCGCTTACAAAGAAACATAAAAGGAAGTTGGTCATTACTGAGATGAGATGTTTGGAGAAAAGCGCTAGAAGTGATCAGAAGAGTGTGTGTGTGTGTGTGAGAGAGAGAGAGAGAGAGAGAGAGAGAGAGCAAGAAAGAGTGTTACGCTCTCAGTGATCCTTTTTGTGTTGGCGTCTTTGAGAATGCCCTCAGTGATCCCTTTTTGTGTTGGCGTCTTTGAGAATGCCCTCAGTGATCCCTTTTTGTGTTGGCGTCTTTGAGAATGCCCTCAGTGATCCCTTTTTGTGTTGACCACTTTGAGAATGCCCTCAGTGATCCCTTTTTGTGTTGGCCTCTTTGAGAGTGCCCTCAGTGATCCCTTTTCGTGTTGGCCTCTTTGAGAGTGCCCTCAGTGATCCCTTTTTGTGTTGGCCTCTTTGAGAATGCCCTCAGTGGTTCCTATTTGTGTTGGCCTCTTTGAGAGTGCCCTCAGTGATCCCTTTTCGTGTTGGCCTCTTTGAGAGTGCCCTCAGTGATCCCTATTTGTGTTGGCCTCTTTGAGAGTGCCCTTAGTGATCCCTTTTCGTGTTGGCCTCTTTGAGAGTGCCCTCAGTGATCCCTTTTTGTGTTGGCCTCTTTGAGAGTGCCCTCAGTGATCCCTTTTTGTGTTGGCCTCTTTGAGGATGTCCTCAGTGATCCTTTTTGTGTTGGCCTCTTTGAGGATGCCCTCAGTGATCCCTTTTCGTGTTGGCCTCTTTGAGAGTGCCCTCAGTGATCCTTTTTTAGCTGTCCAGGGAATTTTCAACATTCTTCTGTCTATCAAAATCTAAGAAGACTGAACCATGACGCAAACAAAACTGCAGACACCACGTCAGTAATTTTTATCAGCACATCAGTAATTTCTATCAGCACATCAATAATTGTTATCAACACGTCGGTAATTTTTATTAGCACATCAGTAATTTATATCAGAACATCATTAATTTCTATCAGCACGTCAGTATTTTCTTTCAGCACGTCAGTAACTTCTATCCGTACGTCAGTAACTTCTCACAGCACGTCAGTAATTTCCATTAGCACGTCAGTAACCTCTATCAGCACATCAGTAACTTCTATCAGCATGTCAGTAACTTCTAACAGCACGTCAGTAATTTCCATTAGCATGTCAGTAACCTCTATCAGCACATCAGTAACTTCTATCAGCATGTCAGTAACTTCTAACAGCACGTCAGTAATTTCCATTAGCATGTCAGTAACCTCTATCAGCACATCAGTAACTTCTATCAGCATGTCAGTAACTTCTAACAGCACGTCAGTAATTTCCATTAGCATGTCAGTAACCTCTATCAGCACATCAGTAACTTCTATCAGCATGTCAGTAACTTCTAACAGCACGTCAGAAATTTCCATTAGCATGTCAGTAACCTCTATCAGCACATGTATAACCTCTATCAGCACGCCAGTAATTTCTATCAGCACATCAGTAACCTCTATCAGCACGTCAGTAACCTCTATCAGTGATTTATTCGTGGTTATACTGTCACCTTATCTTGCATAATCTGACTCGATGTCTAGTCCTCTCGGTTAACGGCGAAAAGCAGGAGATCCTGTGTACACTCCGCGCACGTTAAAGAACACCTAGCAGTTAAAAGTCGAAAAGAGTAGGATGAAAATGGTCGCTACCAGGGCAATTATTTATTGAAAAAATATATAGCCACAAACTTCAAAACTCTCGACAGTAAAAAATGAGAGTATCTCTAAAGTCAGAGAATATCTGCCTACATGGCGCAGAACACGTGAGCCACAGCCATCTATAGTTTTAATAAGGCCTGTGGAAAATCCCGAAATCTGTGGGGAAGAGAGGGAGATCCCGAAATATGTGGGGAAGAGAGGGAGATCCCGAAATCTGTGGGGAAGAGAGGGAAATTTCGAAATATGTGGGGAAGAGAAGGAAATCCTGAAATATGTGGGGAAGAGAGGGAGATCGCGAAATATGTGGGGACGAGATCCTGAAATCTGTGGGGAAGAGAAGGAAATCTCGAAATATGTGGGGAAGAGAAGGAAATCCTGAAATATGTGGGGAAGAGAGGGAGATCGCGAAATATGTGGGGACGATATCCTGAAATCTGTGGGGAAGAGAAGGAAATCTCGAAATATGTGGGGAAGAGAAGGAAATCCTGAAATATGTGGGGAAGAGAGGGAGATCGCGAAATATGTGGGGACGAGATCCTGAAATCTGTGGGGAAGAGAAGGAAATCTCGAAATATGTGGGGAAGAGAAGGAAATCTCGAAATATGTGGGGAAGAGAAGGAAATCCCGAAATATGTGGGAAGAGAAGGAAATCCCGAAATATGTGGGGAAGAGAAGGAAATCTCGAAATCACCCAAAGCCTGATACGTCTCCAGCTACGCAAGCTATAGACGGCTCGCGTCATTTTACCTACAACCGCCCCTGCTCGCAATGCTGAAAACGTCACAAACAGTGGGTGATTCCTCTCAAGCAGTGGGCCTTATTAATACTATAGCTGCTTGTTGTCTGAGCACACATTGTTTGTCAGCGTTAAAAATAGAACAAATAATTATATGCAGAGGAAGTTCTATTCATTTTTCTACCCAACGAAACGGAAGACTCGTAGGTCAAATCAAGATGAAGCCTGACGAAGTGTGTCAGCCACGGCGCAGGTTTAGGGGAGAAAGTGAGGACACACATGCATATAAGATTGCTGACCATGTGACCAGCTCATCGTGTGTCATGATGTTGTTCTTACCCCTCCATATACAAGTACCGACCATGCGACCAGCTCATCGTGTGTCATGATGTTGTTCTTACCCCTCCAAATACGAGTACCGACCATGCGACCAGCTCATCGTGTGTCATGATGTTGTTCTTACCCCTCCATATACAAGTACCGACCATGCGACCAGCTCATCGTGTGTCATGATGTTGTTCTTACCCCTCCAAATACGAGTACCGACCATGCGACCAGCTCATCGTGTGTCATGATGTTGTTCTTACTCCTCCATATACGAGTACCGACCATGCGACCAGCTCATCGTGTGTCATGATGTTGTTCTTACCCCTCCATATACAAGTACCGACCATGCGACCAGCTCATCGTGTGTCATGATGTTGTTCTTACCCCTCCAAATACGAGTACCGACCATGCGACCAGCTCATCGTGTGTCATGATGTTGTACCGACCATGCGACCAGCTCATCGTGTGTCATGATGTTGTACCGACCATGCGACCAGCTCATCGTGTGTCATGATGTTGTTCTTACTCCTCCATATACGAGTACCGACCATGCGACCAGCTCATCGTGTGTCATGATGTTGTTCTTACCCCTCCATATACAAGTACCGACCATGCGACCAGCTCATCGTGTGTCATGATGTTGTTCTTACCCCTCCAAATACGAGTACCGACCATGCGACCAGCTCATCGTGTGTCATGATGTTGTTCTTACCCCTCCAAATACGAGTACCGACCATGCGACCAGCTCATCGTGTATCATGATGTTGTTCTTACCCCTCCATATACGAGTACCGACCATGCGACCAGCTCATCGTGTGTCATGATGTTGTTCTTACCCCTCCAAATACGAGTACCGACCATGCGACCAGCTCATCGTGTGTCATGATGTTGTTCTTACCCCTCCAAATACGAGTACCGACCATGCGACCAGCTCATCGTGTGTCATGATGTTGTACCGACCATGCGACTAGCTCATCGTGTGTCATGATGTTGTTCTTACCCCTCCAAATACGAGTACCGACCATGCGACTAGCTCATCGTGTGTCATAATGTTGTTCTTCTTCTACCTTTTTAGCTCCCAGTGGAGCATAGGTCTTCAACAAACACTTTCCAAGTCGTTCTGTTTTTGCCATTCTTTAAGATCATTCCATGTCTTCCCCATCATCTTCATCTCTGATTCTATCTGTCTTCTCCAAGAATTCCTTGGTCTTCCTCTTTGTCTTTTCCCTTAGGGATTCCAAAAAGGGCATGTTGTGTAATACTCTCAGTTGGCTTCCGTAGTGTGTGTCCTATCCAGCGCCATCGTCTTCGCTGTATCTCTTTATCCACTGGTGTTTGACTGGTACATTTCCATAATTCTATGTTAGTGATTTTGTCCTGCAATTTCCATCCTTTTATTCTGCGTAAGCATCCATTAATGAAAGTCTGTAACTTCGTGATTGTCAATTTTGTTGTTCTCCATGTTTCACAGCCATATAATAGGACCGACTTTACATTTGAGTTGAAAATTTTTATTTTTGTATTTAACTTTCTCCGGCTTGCATCATACTCGGTCCAGTGCTGAGAAGGGGTCAGGCCGAGCTGTCATGTGCCAACGCCAATTCGTCCAAGTGCCTGCAACGCAACAACAGGCGTTGAGGTCAGGCGTGCTCAAGTCTATCAGAAGTCCA